>QKWP01000259.1:0-57801 GCA_003550325.1 Gigaspora rosea
TTCATTTCTTCTTTTTGCAGACTTTTACTAGCATAGGCAATTGGGTGTTCTTTTCTATTCCTATCTAGTTGGCTTAGTGTGGCTCCAAAGCCATTGTAAGAAGCATTAGTGGCAAGTATAAATGTCTCTTTAAAGTTTGGATATGCTAATATAGGGGCAGTAATAAGTCTAGATTTTAACTCTTCAAAAGCTTTTTGTTGTTTATCCTGCCAGTGATAGGGTTCATTTTTTTGTAGGAGGGAATTTAGAGGGCGAGCAATTGATGAAAAGTTTTGAATAAATTGGCGGTAACAGTAGGTTGGCTAGGTAGAGGTTGATTACTTTTATAAGTAGTAGGGATAGTATGTTTTTTGTTTCCTTATTTAAAAGTATAGCAGCCATTTTTCCAGTTATAGTTTGCTTCCACTTTTTGATTCTAGTCATTTCCCAAGAGAAGAGAGTAAGAAGTAGCGTTTACTACTTCCACAGTAAAAGGGATGGTAATATGATCAATTTTAATTGGGAGGTCCTTTATAATTCCCAAAGGTCGAGTGGAGGTTCCAACTGCAGGAACAATAAGGCTGTTAGAGGCCTTTTCAATAGTCAATCCAAGTTCCTTGACTGCCTTGTGAGCAATCATGCTGATTGAAGCACCACTATCAATAATAGCTTGATAGGGTTTATTCTGCAAAGAGACATTATATTTAATAGGTGTAATATAGGCAGGAGTTTGAACAAGATTGGCATTTTTAGCTTTCTCATATAAGTGGGTAGCCAAGGCACCTCGGATAGATGGGTTATTGAGCAGTATTTCCCATTTGTTAGCAGTAAGAGAGGGGGTTTGAGTCTGATTTTGTGTAAGGTAAGTAACACTTCGATGATAAGGAGAAGGAGATCGATTAGAGGAGGTTTGGTAAGAGCGATAATCATCATCATTTTGGTTTCTATAATTATTATCCCTAGATTGGCTTCTAGGACGAGAATTATTGCGACTGCGAGAACGGTTTTTGTTATTGGAATATCGGTCAGAAGAGTGACCATTTCGGTCCTATTTTGGTTGTTATTCCTGTTCCGGTTATTGTTATTATTATTACGACGAGAATTGGATCCTTGTCGTTGGTCCTGTTTTCTACTATTACAATTATGAATAAAATGCCCAGTGCGTCCACAATAATAACAGATAGGAGGCTCTTTCATTCGAGGGGTTTGAGCGTGGTTGTTAGCATAATTAACAGAAGAGGTAGGTGTGGTCTGTGTCTGGGCTAAATTGATACTAAGTTTAGCAATTTGGTCCGTAAGTTGTTGAATAACTTGGTCAGTATTGGTAGTAGAGATAGTTATTAATTTTCTAGTTTCCCAGCGGAGGGCTACTTTAATAGCATTGTCCAAGGTATTAGGTATAGCAGCTTGAACATTAACTGCATACTCAGGACGTAAGCCTTGAATAAAAAGTTGTTTAACAAAATCAGCTGGAAAAACCTCAGTTGGGTCCACTTTCTTTTGTAAAGTACGAAATCGGTTGACATATCCATCCACAGTCTCTGTGGGTCCTTGCTTAATATCAAAAAGCTGTTTTTGCCAGAGAGCCTTTTACTTAGTAGTATAGAAACATGCCTTAAAAAGATGCTGGAAACTTCGGTCCTGGGCACCATCATTATTGAAAGCATTGGGTACTGGGTTTAAAGCGGTGTACTAGTCCAGAGCAACTCCTTTAAGGTACACAGGAGCAAGCTGGAGTTTCTGTTCAGCACTCCATTTATTAGCAGTAGCGACTTTTCTAAATTCCTTTAGCCAGTCAGCAGGGTCTTGGGTTCCATCTCCATAAAAATCTGCAACAGTTATGAGAGTTTTCTCAGGGCCTTGTCCAAGGGCATTAGCAAAATCAGTTATGGCTTGTGCAGCAGTTCGTAAAGCAGTGTTTCCCATTGGATTTCCTGGTTGGTTAGGAGGTAAGATAGGGTTTAATTCTTCTACAAGAGGTTGTAAATTTATTTCCTCAAATTGTGGAGGAGAGTCAGCTCTAACAATAGTAGCGTCTTGGTTTTGAATATAATGATCAAGTGGATCAATTAAGTTTTGGTTGTTAAGAGGAGGTATGTTAAGTAATGGAGGTGTATGGCGTGGAGTAACGTTTATATCTAAATTAACAGTAGGGTAAAATTCAGTTACAGGAGGAGGTAGAGGAACAGTTGTGTGAGCAGGAGAAAAGGTCTGTTGTATATAGCGAAGAAAGCGATTTTGTGGAGGAGGAATAGTTTCTCGAGTATAATGATATGGAATTTTTGAGATAGGTGAAGAAGGAAGTGCAAGGCTTGGAGGGATTGGTATATAAGTATCAGTGGAAGAACCAGCACCAGTATCAGCTAATTGTTCAGGTCCTAAAGTAAATATAGATCTGGGTGGAGAAACGTCAAAGTTTAATTCAGCTCTTCCTAATTGATTTTGAAAATCAAATAGAAGGTTTTCAGTCCTTAATCGAGTTGGAGCAGGCGTAGAAGGTAAGAGGTCCTCAATATGAAGATCAAGTAGAGTAGCTTCAAAATTAAGAGATAAGACAGGTGCAAGAGTATAGGGGATATGTGCAAGGAATAGACTAGTAATAACTTCTTTTGGATCTGAAAGGTCATTATTATAGCAGCAACTAAAAACAATGTCTCGAGCAGCGGCTCTAGCAGTATTATAATCAGTAGCAGTAACTAAAACGCAGTAAGAGTTGTTTGTCTTTTGGGAATATTGGGTAGCAAAATAATTGTCTCGATATGTTCCCCAAAATCGTCGAAAGGGACGGTATAAATTAGCAACAGGATAACAGATGGTACAGGATAAATCAAGATGGTAGGCTTGTAAAACATCTACTGCGAGTGAGAAAGGATGACTTGTTTCATGTACTTTAATTTGTTCTAAGTATAGTTCATATGCTCTATTCATATAGAGAAGTCAGTTCCCAAGTCTCAAGAAAACTAATAAAAGAATAATAAAATATCTCCAAAAATAAAGATTAGTAGTAAGTTGTTAACAAAATTTTAATCTCCAAAATATAGTAAATAGTTAATATCCAACAAAAAGAAAATTCCAAGTAAGTAGTAAGAGAATAATAAGAGTGCAATTAAACAGCAAGAGAGTTAGTAACAGCCAAAAAAANTTAATCCCAATAATAGCAGTTGGATATTTTATAATACATAGCATCGGTTCCCAAATGTTCAGCAGTGGGGTGCTTATGCATCATATATAATACTGGTTCAACTTCTGTCCATTTTATAACTCTAAGGGTCTGTCTGGGTTTCTTTTATTCTTTTTATAGAGAAGGTGATGTCTAATTTCAAAATATTTAGCCTGGGTCATAAGTCGTTTCTGTTCTTGGTTAGTAAGTCCATCTGGAAATCGGTCTGTGTCCAAATAGTGGTAAAGATTATTATATTGGTCAAGATTCATATAATTTATTAGGTACAATGGTCTGAGTCGGTAACCGTGAGAGGGCATCAACATTCAAGTAAATTCGGCCTGGTTTATGAATAATTCCAAAATTGTATGGTTGGAGCTTCAAGATCCATCTTCCAATTCTTCCTTTGGGTTCAGCAGAACGTAACCATTTCAATGCTGAGTAATCTGTAACTATGATGAATTTTGTAGTGCCTAAATATTTATGAAAATGTTCTATGGCCCATACAACTGCAGCACATTCTAGTTCAGTTGCTGCATAATTCATTTCTTCTTTTTGCAGACTTTTACTAGCATAGGCAATTGGGTGTTCTTTTCTATTCCTATCTAGTTGGCTTAGTGTGGCTCCAAAGCCATTGTAAGAAGCATTAGTGGCAAGTATAAATGTCTCTTTAAAGTTTGGATATGCTAATATAGGGGCAGTAATAAGTCTAGATTTTAACTCTTCAAAAGCTTTTTGTTGTTTATCCTGCCAGTGATAGGGTTCATTTTTTTGTAGGAGGGAATTTAGAGGGCGAGCAATTGATGAAAAGTTTTGAATAAATTGGCGGTAACAGTAGGTTGGCTAGGTAGAGGTTGATTACTTTTATAAGTAGTAGGGATAGTATGTTTTTTGTTTCCTTATTTAAAAGTATAGCAGCCATTTTTCCAGTTATAGTTTGCTTCCACTTTTTGATTCTAGTCATTTCCCAAGAGAAGAGAGTAAGAAGTAGCGTTTACTACTTCCACAGTAAAAGGGATGGTAATATGATCAATTTTAATTGGGAGGTCCTTTATAATTCCCAAAGGTCGAGTGGAGGTTCCAACTGCAGGAACAATAAGGCTGTTAGAGGCCTTTTCAATAGTCAATCCAAGTTCCTTGACTGCCTTGTGAGCAATCATGCTGATTGAAGCACCACTATCAATAATAGCTTGATAGGGTTTATTCTGCAAAGAGACATTATATTTAATAGGTGTAATATAGGCAGGAGTTTGAACAAGATTGGCATTTTTAGCTTTCTCATATAAGTGGGTAGCCAAGGCACCTCGGATAGATGGGTTATTGAGCAGTATTTCCCATTTGTTAGCAGTAAGAGAGGGGGTTTGAGTCTGATTTTGTGTAAGGTAAGTAACACTTCGATGATAAGGAGAAGGAGATCGATTAGAGGAGGTTTGGTAAGAGCGATAATCATCATCATTTTGGTTTCTATAATTATTATCCCTAGATTGGCTTCTAGGACGAGAATTATTGCGACTGCGAGAACGGTTTTTGTTATTGGAATATCGGTCAGAAGAGTGACCATTTCGGTCCTATTTTGGTTGTTATTCCTGTTCCGGTTATTGTTATTATTATTACGACGAGAATTGGATCCTTGTCGTTGGTCCTGTTTTCTACTATTACAATTATGAATAAAATGCCCAGTGCGTCCACAATAATAACAGATAGGAGGCTCTTTCATTCGAGGGGTTTGAGCGTGGTTGTTAGCATAATTAACAGAAGAGGTAGGTGTGGTCTGTGTCTGGGCTAAATTGATACTAAGTTTAGCAATTTGGTCCGTAAGTTGTTGAATAACTTGGTCAGTATTGGTAGTAGAGATAGTTATTAATTTTCTAGTTTCCCAGCGGAGGGCTACTTTAATAGCATTGTCCAAGGTATTAGGTATAGCAGCTTGAACATTAACTGCATACTCAGGACGTAAGCCTTGAATAAAAAGTTGTTTAACAAAATCAGCTGGAAAAACCTCAGTTGGGTCCACTTTCTTTTGTAAAGTACGAAATCGGTTGACATATCCATCCACAGTCTCTGTGGGTCCTTGCTTAATATCAAAAAGCTGTTTTTGCCAGAGAGCCTTTTACTTAGTAGTATAGAAACATGCCTTAAAAAGATGCTGGAAACTTCGGTCCTGGGCACCATCATTATTGAAAGCATTGGGTACTGGGTTTAAAGCGGTGTACTAGTCCAGAGCAACTCCTTTAAGGTACACAGGAGCAAGCTGGAGTTTCTGTTCAGCACTCCATTTATTAGCAGTAGCGACTTTTCTAAATTCCTTTAGCCAGTCAGCAGGGTCTTGGGTTCCATCTCCATAAAAATCTGCAACAGTTATGAGAGTTTTCTCAGGGCCTTGTCCAAGGGCATTAGCAAAATCAGTTATGGCTTGTGCAGCAGTTCGTAAAGCAGTGTTTCCCATTGGATTTCCTGGTTGGTTAGGAGGTAAGATAGGGTTTAATTCTTCTACAAGAGGTTGTAAATTTATTTCCTCAAATTGTGGAGGAGAGTCAGCTCTAACAATAGTAGCGTCTTGGTTTTGAATATAATGATCAAGTGGATCAATTAAGTTTTGGTTGTTAAGAGGAGGTATGTTAAGTAATGGAGGTGTATGGCGTGGAGTAACGTTTATATCTAAATTAACAGTAGGGTAAAATTCAGTTACAGGAGGAGGTAGAGGAACAGTTGTGTGAGCAGGAGAAAAGGTCTGTTGTATATAGCGAAGAAAGCGATTTTGTGGAGGAGGAATAGTTTCTCGAGTATAATGATATGGAATTTTTGAGATAGGTGAAGAAGGAAGTGCAAGGCTTGGAGGGATTGGTATATAAGTATCAGTGGAAGAACCAGCACCAGTATCAGCTAATTGTTCAGGTCCTAAAGTAAATATAGATCTGGGTGGAGAAACGTCAAAGTTTAATTCAGCTCTTCCTAATTGATTTTGAAAATCAAATAGAAGGTTTTCAGTCCTTAATCGAGTTGGAGCAGGCGTAGAAGGTAAGAGGTCCTCAATATGAAGATCAAGTAGAGTAGCTTCAAAATTAAGAGATAAGACAGGTGCAAGAGTATAGGGGATATGTGCAAGGAATAGACTAGTAATAACTTCTTTTGGATCTGAAAGGTCATTATTATAGCAGCAACTAAAAACAATGTCTCGAGCAGCGGCTCTAGCAGTATTATAATCAGTAGCAGTAACTAAAACGCAGTAAGAGTTGTTTGTCTTTTGGGAATATTGGGTAGCAAAATAATTGTCTCGATATGTTCCCCAAAATCGTCGAAAGGGACGGTATAAATTAGCAACAGGATAACAGATGGTACAGGATAAATCAAGATGGTAGGCTTGTAAAACATCTACTGCGAGTGAGAAAGGATGACTTGTTTCATGTACTTTAATTTGTTCTAAGTATAGTTCATATGCTCTATTCATATAGAGAAGTCAGTTCCCAAGTCTCAAGAAAACTAATAAAAGAATAATAAAATATCTCCAAAAATAAAGATTAGTAGTAAGTTGTTAACAAAATTTTAATCTCCAAAATATAGTAAATAGTTAATATCCAACAAAAAGAAAATTCCAAGTAAGTAGTAAGAGTGCAATTAAACAGCAAAGAGTTAGTAACAGCCAAAAAAATAAATATTTTTGCCAAAAATAATAATAAGATTTCCAAATTCCTCAATAATATCCAATAATTTAATTAGGCTTCTGCCAGAAGGCACCAAATGTTACAGTACTGGAAGCCTTCTTTTATTCCGATAGAGTAACAATTACACGGCTCCTGAAATCCCTTACTTTGCGCGTGAAACGGTGTGCAAGAGGGAAGTATAGTTTCCTTTATGTCTGTAAGAACTATACACTTCTCTAAGGCAGTTCGGTATAAAACAACAAGAGATAATAGACAGTTTATTATTTTAACAAGAGGGCTATTCCAAGGTGTCTGTTCCTTAGAAATCCCAAGCGTTTATTAATAATAAGAGAGGAGGGTAATTAATATAAGGATAAGATAAAATACAATGTCTGGATCTCTTGGATCTGTCTAAAACTAAGGGAAATAAGGTGGGTTTATATATCTATTGAGCTAAGCGTCGCTAAGCGTCGTTAAGCGTCGCTAAGCGTCATTAAGCGTCACTAAGCGTCGTTAAGCATTGCTAAGCGTCGTTAAGCATCGCTAAGCGTCGTTAAGTGTCACTAAGCATCATTGAGTGTCATTGCACATCAATTTCGCATATCACTATTACTAAATACAGTTATTACAAAATTTCCTTATTAAGTTCTAATTTCTTAACTAATTTCTACCAAAATTAAAACCTATTCTATAACAATATGTAATTTTAAAAGAAGAACAAGTTTATTTAGAAGTAAAAACCAAGTTATCTTAATAAATTTTAAACTTATAAAGATTTTTTTAATATTTAGATTGAAAAGATTTGTGTACAAGTGATTAACAGGAAGAGTTTTTTTTTATTTTTGTAAATAAATTTTCATATATATCTAATCTGTAATATTGATAGCATTAGTAATAAATAATGAAATGTTCATTTTTAAGCGAAGTTTATGTGGGATACTGATTATTTTTTTACATAGTGAATACATACGTTCTGTTGAGGCAAAAAATGACTTTTGCAGAGATTTTTTAATAGTGAAATGTACATTCCTGACAAGTACTTTAAATCGGACAATTGATTTATATTAGTTAAATTAAACGAATGTCCTCCTATGAAGTTTAAAGAAATGATATTGTCACAATTATAAAATCAAGTTTCCAAAATACCAGTATGTCGAATTCGCACTCTGTTTAATTCTAAATTTAGTAAGATTACATTTTTCTACGTATAACAAAAATATTATCACACGAATTTTTTTTATTTTTTTAGTATATATAGAGCATTGATTCACAGAGTAGGTGGGTGGGCGTTACTCTAATAGAATAGATAATAGTAAATAGAGAATAGTAAATAGTTAAAATCAATATTTTTGAGTAGTATAATAAAATAGTTATTTAAAAACGCAAGGATGGTAGATCCCACCAAAAAAGAATAAACATTGCAAGTGTTTTGAAAATCATCAAGAAAAAATCAAGATTTTACAATAAACGATATTTTTTTTATTGTATCAATTAATTAATAATAATAAAAGAAAAATCAAAATAGAAAAGTTGTACTAAGATCTATTTCAAATAAAAAAAATGTGCTACTTTCTGTTTTCTATACTATATTAAGGGTAGAGGGTACGTAGATTATTTTTATATAGTTTTTTATATGGTATTTTGAAATTTTCATAAAAATTGATATATGCTACTAATAAAACTTTCTTAAATTACAACTAATTTTTATTAAAATTTTACAAAATATAAATAAAACAATTTATCTATTATGGTAAAATTTTGAACTATTATTATATTTTAAAAAATATACTTGTATATATTATAAAGTTTTTCTGGGTTGGCCAAAAAATTTCTGGGTTGCACAAAATTGCTAATGCTAATTGGTCAATTTACGTAAATTTATAAGTTAGTTTTATTACTAAATTTTAATACCCAATCTTTAAAATTTCATATTTTACTGAGTTTTTAACCAATTTTAATGATTTTACTATTATTAGAATCAGAAAAGCCTGCTCTACAAACTTGGCTTAAAATATATTAGTTTATTTATTATAATTTTTCATAAAATTAAATATAAAAAAAATTTACCATTAAGTTTATATATAATTTTAAAATAGTACCCTCTACTCTTAATATAGGTTGCTAAGAGGAAATTTTCATAGTAAATCACAAATTTAGTTTCTTATGTGATGAAATACAAAAAACTGCTAGTTTCCATATTTTGACAAAAAAAAACTCGTTAATGCGTAGTTCTAGTAAAAAATTAATGTGATTTATTATGAAAATTTCCTCTTATCGATATATATTATTAATGAAAATCTCCTTTTAGCGACCTATATTATTAATAATTTGTACTAGATCTAGAATACAGTATTTTGTTGCTATCATAAAAAATATACGATTTCCGCAAAGTATACTGTAATAAAGTTCCAAAGTTTTGCTATATATAGAGATGAATTTCATCAATATATGTTGTTGATTATAATAATTACAGGTAAAATTAAGTTCAATAAAAAAGCAATAAGTACCAGTACTAGTCAACATCCTTATTGTTACCAAATTTTGGTACCTGAGACTCGTAAAATTTTAGATATAAATTTTTTACAAAAAATCTAAAATTTCAAGTATCAACTAAAATTTTTAAATTTTAAAGAATTTATTTCTAAAATTACCAAATTTAACTAAAATTTTCCATTTTATATTATAGTTTATAATACGTAGAAATAAGACTGCGCATACAGAACATTTTAAAATTCAGAATTTCAATTCTGGCCCGTACTAGCAACAAACTACCATAGTGCGAGCCTGTGCAGTAGTTTCAAAAGATCTTTAATTTGACTATCCCTAGTGATACGTGTTTTATTTTTAATAAAAATTTTATACAAATTTATTTAAATAATTTTAAATAATTTCTAAGACATACAGCACCTAACTAGTTTGTATTGAATATTGATACAGCTATTGATACCATCTAGAGATGTGACTAGTGCGATTAATTTCTACAAGCTTTGTTTTTATAATACATTCTTCAATAGAATGAACTTATGAATTTTCTAAATTACTATAAATCAAAATTTATCAAATTTAAATTAAAATTTATCTAAAATTTATTAATGGTAAATTGTTTTTAAAGGGAACAAAAAATGATAAACCTTATAATAAACAATATCAGAAATTCATATGTTTTTTCTATAGTGCAGGAATAGGGATTGCTTATATATAAAAGTATGTTTTTTATTAAGTAACTTTTTCTTGTTGCTTAATTGAAAATTGTAAAGCTTATGTTTGTTAGTAAAACTATCAAAATCGGTTTGATAGATCATAAGACTATCATAAGATATGAGTATTTTTCAATTGTTTACTATAGAGATTTTTTTTAAGAATTGATATAAGGTAATAGTAGAGATAGGCACTTTTGCATGATTGCATGGCTGCATGCATTTGCATGAATGCTGCATGCTGCATGAAATTTTTTAAAATGCTGAATTTTGCCTATAAAAAATTTTATCTGACAAATCATATATAAAGTGCACTTAAAATAAAAACTAATCTAAGGCTAGTGCTTCTAGATCTAGTTCAAATCTGGTCTGAAGTCTGCAAACTAAACTGAGTTCAAATATATTTATATGCATTTTTTGGTACTAAATAAGTTTACTTAGTGCATAAAGTTAGAATTAATTAGTAAAATTTATGAATCATAAGATTTTATAGAATTTTATTAATAAAATTCTATAAAATCTTTTAATTATTAATTAATTCTAATATTATGCAATAAGTAAACTTGTTAAGTACCTAAAAATATATCAAATTAACAAAATTATTTTTTATTTTATTTGAAATTTAAAGAATAAATTCATAATTTTGGATTTTTGATCAAAAAAGTCAAATTTAAGCATCCTTTCTCTAAAATAAAAACAATTCTACTAATTTAATGTATTTTTAGATGCTAAATAAGCTTACTTAGTACATTAAGTTAGAATTAATTAGTAAAAATTTATAAATTATAAGATTCCATAAAATTCTATTAATAAAATTCTATGGAATCTTATAATTCATAAAATTTTACTAATTAATTCTAATTTAATGTACTAAGTAAGCTTGTTTAGCACCTAAAAATACATCAAATCGGCAAAATTGTTTTATTTTACTTGAAATTTGAAGAATAAATGCATAATTTTAGATTTTTGATTAAAAAAGTCAAATTTAAGCTTCTTTTTTCAAATTTCAAGTAAAATAAAAACAATTTTGCCAATTTGATATATTTTTATGTGCTAAATAAGTTTATTTAGTGCATTAAGTTAGAATTAATTAGTAAAATTTTATGAATCATAAGATTTTATAAAATTTTATTAAGGGCCGTGTCATTAATCATCTGATTATTTTTTACCAAAGGCCTACCCCCCTCCCTCTTTTTTAATATATATATAGTCAGGTTCTTATATATAATTTCAACTTTTTTACCCCCTCCCCCCTCTAAAAAATCATCTGATTTTTGTCACTCCTCTAATAGAATTCTATAAGATCTTATGATTCACAAATTTTTATTAATTAATTCTAGTTTTATGCACTAAATAAACTTGTTTAGCACCTAAAAATACATCATAGGGAGCATTCATAAATAATATTATGTACCCCCTTATAGTAGCGCTTGACCTCTTCTACTATATAAAAAATTTTTTCAAAATCCATATATTTATATATAAAATTTTACAAAAACTTCAATATATTGTGATACAGTAATCCAATTTAGATGATTTAGGTACCATTCGATTTATTTTAGTGAGACAAATCCAATGATACCAAAATCATTTCATTTCATTTGGATCACTGGATCAAAAGTTATTTACAAAACACTATTGATTTTATAGTAATTTTATAAAAAAACATAATAACCAATAGTATTTGGCCAATAACTTTTGATTCAGTAATTCAAATGAAATGAAATTGGTACCATTCGACTCCTCTCGCCAAGACGAATCGAATAGTGCCAAAATCATTAAATTTGGACCACTGGTTCAATTTTTAGACAATTTTTTCTAAAAAAATTCTGTTATATTTTTTTGACCTTTTCCTACTTATTGAAAAAAACGTTATTGTTCGTCCAACTCTAGTAATGTTATGGTCCTGCAAAGACCATGGTTTGAACCAGTCTTTTGGACCAGTCCAGCCAGTTTTCAGTCCTAAATTAAGAACTGGGTCCAGACCAAATATAGCCTATAAATTTTTGATATCAGCCTAATTCAGTAACTTATTGATTTTGTCTCAGTAACTTGTCGATTTAGTCATTGGCAATTTTTTCAGTGATCTAATCTGTAATCTGTGAATGCTTATACGCAGTGTTGTACATTTTTTGATGTCCGAGTCAAATATGGTGGACCGGACACTGTCTGATGTTTGAGTTCGAATTATGTCCAAATATATCTATTGTCACATGAACAATGTCCGAGTAAAATATGTCAGACCCGGCATACTCTGACTCGGACATTCGGACAATGTCCGAGTTTGTAATACAAACTTATTGCGATCATCAAAAAAGTTTATTACAACATTTACCTTCAGATAAAAAACTATATACATATATATAAAGTTTTTTAATATATTTGATAAGTTTTATTTAAAGAAATAATTATACTTAATTTTCTCCGGCATCATGTAAGTTCATATGTATTAGGAATAATTATATTATTTCTCTGTAATGATTTTATAAGGCAGTATGTAGATATGAATTGGCAATATGGTCATTTGACAGATATATAGCGCCAATATAATATACAGTATAAAATTATTAAAAATGATCTTTCGTATGTATTGACCAGCACCACATATCTGGTCAGGTAACCAGCACTTCGAAAGCCATTCTAGCTAATTCATATAATTGTACGTATTAGAACTAAAATATATCTGATATGGTTAGAATTTCATTAATTATATAAATATGACAATAATTGATCGAATCAAACAATATAAATATGACAATAATTAATTGAATCAAAGCAAATATAAAGAATCTGTTTTAAATTTTAGCCAACTTTTATTAAAAAATGATTCATAATACCAGTACGATCACATGAAATGTGAGAGGGATGGTTCCGTTCAACTTTTTTGATGCACTACGTTGATTTTTGAAGAATCCTTTTTTATTCACAATTACAATATACTAGTACAATCACATGAAATGTGTGAGGAATGGTTTAATTAATGTTTTTGGGCGTAGCCTATGCTGATTTTCATAGAATCCTTTTTTAATAGAAGTAATGAATTCATTTTTGGAAGTAGTTAACATTTTTACATATACTGTAATGTCATGAGTCAATTATACAATATAATGCAACATGCCGTTATTGATTCTATCTAAATTTATAGAAATCTATAACATTTTTGATCGTCTACATAATTGGGCCAGTTTGTTAATACTTAATTGTTGTGTGCGAATATTCTATAATTACATTATCGTCATAGATTATTACTACATTTTTGAAACTTTTTTAAAATGAATTAATTTCATATAATCATACTTATTTTATAATGGTCTCAAGTGAGCATCAACTGCAATAATTAAAATAAAAATAGAATTTAATATTTTTGCGCATGTGCGCTGTAACGCACCTCATATGATTTGGTGTAATGTAAAATCAACCCAACCAAAATAACCTGTTTTTTTTGTTAGCTAGGGTCAGGGTGAGGTTAGAATAGTATGTAGGCAAGAAAAAAAGTTTTTATAGTAAAATTTTGCAAGAAATTTTTTTTGTTAGAGCACAAAGAGTGGTTTCATAAAAAAATCATGAGCCACAAGCGATTTTTTAAAAGATCGCTATTTTTTCCTCAATTTCACGTTACACCTGATTCTACGATCTTATTGGTTTATCAGATGGGTGCATTACAATACATATGCGCTAAATTACATAAACCATAAAAATATATTAATTTTCAAACGATTTGTAGTATCATACTTAGTACATTCCTGGTTTTAGCGCGACTGCGTCATGCAGCTACCCTAATTATTAATTAAGATGCTTGAGAATGCCCAAAAAATTTATATATTTGTTGGAATTTAAATTCTGAAAATTTCTGATTTATACTTTTATTTATATGATATACTGATATATGATTGGCTGTTTGATTAGATTTGTCCGGTAGACAAATTTAATTGTCTGAGTCCGGTCCGGGTCCAATCCAGTTCCGGTCTGGGTCCGCTCCGAGTGACAATACTGCTTATACGTATGCACATGACTTACTCATGTATTATTGTTATAATCCAAGACTGATCCGATCTTTTTGGCAAGAAGATAATTTTAATATTCTTATCCAGAATTCATGATGATAGCTATGGGCGCTGACAATTATTAGGTAATATTTTAGGAGGTGGGGGGTTAAAAAAAATCTTACCTTAGTTAAATTTGATTGGCTAAAATTCTATTTATAGATCTTACCTGAAGGTGGGGGTAAGCCCCTATAGTAAATGGATATTAGGTAATAAATGTCAGCACCCTAAATAATAAGTTTTTAAAATCTCATTTAACAATGCCAATATCTATTAATTTGTATAATGGACATTAAAAACCAAATAAACTACTTTATCAGCAAATTAACCAGGCTATGGACCAGTTTATAGACCGGTTCTGGACTATAGTCCAGTTCATGGTTCTTTGCTAGGACCAGTCTTTAGGACCAAGACCAGATCGGGACAAACTATAATATCCCTAGGGGAACTCCTCTCTCTTGTATAATGTTATTTCTGAATGCCCCTATATCAGCAAAATTATTTTTATTTTACTTGAAATTTGGAGAATAGATGCATAATTTTGGATTTTTGATCAAAAAAGTCAAATTTAAGCATCTTTTCTTCAAATTTTAAGTAAAATAAAAACAATTTTACTAATTTAATATATTTTTAGATGCTAAATAAGTTTACTTTGTGTATTAAGTTAAAATTAATTAGTAAAATTTTATAAAACATAAGATTTTATAGAATTTTATTAATAGAATTATAAAGGGTTTGGTAACTTAGAGAAGTTGGTAAGTTGTCACCCCCAAGTGGCAGGTCTAGAGTTCAAATCCCACTGGTAACGTTTTGAAAAAATAGACCTGTGTTCCGGTAACTGCTTCTCATCGATCGGTTGGGTACATTACCTGTAGTCCTTGGTTACCATTTTGAATGGGAGCTTTCGGGTAAAGTTGTGTATCATTACGCAGACAAATCCAAGGAACCGGAGAAACAGATATCTATTTTGCAAGTTCCGAGTAAGGAGGTAGCAAAGATCTTTGACGGTGCTACCAGAACTAGAATACCGGAAACCAGAGCCGGAGAACTGAATGACAAAAGACCTTCAGAGGAGAAGGTCCACCAACCTGCCCACCAAAGTCACACCGGAGGAAAAGGACCTATGCTTCGGAAGTAGGTACTAGGGGAAGGAAAACTATGGCACCTAAAGCCGGGTAAACCAACCCTTCCGGGCTAACTGGGTTGGAAGTTTTGGGATATCGGAGAAGGACCAGTAGGAAGATGATGGTGGGTACCAGGGTTGGAGTGAACCTTACAAGGGCAGAAGTAGATAATGCAAGTTACCAAAGTGTAGGTAATACCTGTATGGAACAGAGACTGCTCTACCAAGTGTACCATGAGGATAAATTAGTCCAAAGGGGATGTTTGTTGGCATCCGGGACTGGCCCCGACTGACTAATGTATCGGGGGACTGTACTGGTGATACAAGTAGGATTGGCAGGAGGAGCTTGGACTAGAGGGTTTAAATAGGCAATCCTCTAGTTGGGTTGCAGGTATGGCAGCTAGTGTAAAACCTTTGGGTGGACTATTTAAATTAGACAACCAAAAGTTGTACGTATGGCTAGTTGTATCTTTATTTATGTAACAAATATCAGGTGCCCAAAGAGGCACCCTTGATCCACAGGCTTGATTAAATAAACACATCTACCCAGAGCGGGAACTTTGATATAAAAAAAAAAAAAATTAATAGAATTATATGAAATCTTATGATTCACAAAATTTTATTAATTAATTCTAACTTTATGCACTAATTCAACTTGTTTAGTACCTAAAAATACATTAAATTAGCAAAATTATTTTTATTTATTTGAAATTTAGAGAATAGATATATAATTTTGGATTTTTGATCAAAAAAAATTAAATTTAAGCATTTTTTCTCCAAATGTCAAGTAAAAATATAGTAAAAACAATTCCGCTAATTTAATTTATTTTTAGGCACTGAACATGTTTACTTAGTATATTACATGTTCAGTGTCTAAAAATGCATTAAACTAGCAAAATTGTTTTTTATTTTATATTAAAACCAAAATATGAAATTATATTCTGTGTGTTATTTTGCAAAAATATAGCATATAAAAATTTTTTGTATAAATACATATTGCATTAATGCTTGCATGCTACATGAATATCATATTTGCATGAAATTTTTTAAAATACAGCATTTTGACTATCTCTAGATAATAGTCACATGCCTACAGATTTTTACTATAAAATTTGTGCCCTTTAAAAGAAGTGCAGTAAATCATATAATTTCCTAGAAAGGGGGTCCGCCACTTATCACGTCCTATATATATATTATAAATAGCTAATAATATTGAAGTAAAATTGATTTTTAGTTAATTGCAGATAGTTGCTATATAGTAAAGTCTAAAGTTACTAAGCAAATTGATTAAAATCGCTTAAGGGTAAAGTGTAATGATAGGACCCTGAACAATACATATAAAAGTTATATTGAAATTTTGAACAAAAAAAATACTTTTTTACTAAAATATTATATTTGAAAAGAGGTTATTGGCCAAAAGGTTACATTTAAAAGTGGATGAAAGCCTTTAATGTTATGTTATTTAAAATGGATAAAATTATAAATTTTAAATAGATTATATTTAAAATTTGATAACCAAATAAATAAATAAAATTTCTTTAAAGAAAAATTTTTTTTGTAGAAAAATTTTTTTAGAGAAAAATTTTTTTTTGCAAAAAAATTTTTTTTGGAGAAAAAAAAATTTTGAAAGAAAAATTTTTTTTGAAAAAAAATTTTTTTTGAGAAAATTTTTCTTTAAAAAAATATTTTTTGATATTACTAAAATGCACTATAGGTGTTTAACACCATATATCTCTATTTCTCAAAAACGTACTAAGTAAACAGGATTGGGTACTCTAAGTAAAAATGTTCAGGACCCTTAAAAACTTTATAAAAACTAAAATTAGAATCTTATATTAAGTATATATTATATATAAAAAAAAAAATTCTTAAAACTTTATTCTAACCCTAAAATTTAGCAACACCAACAACACCATAGGTGTATTTTATATTATCTGTATTTTTTTTAAAAAAATATAAATTATTTGTTATATTTTTAAATAGATAAAATTATTTAAATATTAAAGCTTATATATAAAATAAAGTTAAATAGCTCTAATAAAAGTGGATAAAATTTACAAAAAGTTTATATTAAAGCCAATATAATCTCTATATGCATTGTTTGGGGTCCTGTAATAATACCATAATTATTTTGGTTTGTAAGATAGCCAATTAGCCAAGATAAAATTTCTGGGTCATATGTGACTTAGTGCAACAGGTCGCATCTAGTACAGATTAAGGTAGCCGGATGATGCCGGGCTTGCAATTGCAAAGTAGTAATTACTAGAATTAGCTTAATTAGTTGATTCAATTTGTATTTAAGCACCGACAAGATTATCAAAGGAATAAAAAAAAAAATACTATAATTATTATGAAATTTATTGTTATGATCGTTAGTAATACAAAATATCTAATACTAATATGTAATTGAATATTCTAGACATTTTATTTACTATCAAAAACTGGGTTTAACTTGTTTTGTCCTGTTGCAAAAAATTTTTTCTGTCGCAACTATCACTAACTTCTTGACATATTTTTTTGAAAAATTAAATATAAAATAATAAATTCTTTGAAAATTCAGATATTGAAAATACTATAAATATGTTTTTTTGATGTACAGTAAAGGAAGTGCAGAAAATCACATAATTTTTTAGTGGGGTGGGGTTCCCAAATATCATGTTCTATATATATATAGTATATAAATAGCTAATAATATTGAAGTAAAATAGATTTTTAGTTAATCACAGATAGTTGCTACAGTACATAGTAAAGTCTAAATTCTACTAAGTTAATTGATTAAAATCAATTAAGTAAACTTATACAGCAGATCAAAATGTACATATTCTAAAATTTTTATTAAATTCGAAGAATTTTTTATTATTTAATTTTTGATTTTCATGTTTGTCAAATATTTTTTTTTAAAAAATTTTAATTTTTTCGTCAAACGTAAAAATCAAAAGTCAATTAATAAAAAGTTCTCCAATTCTTATAAAAATTTTGTAGTAAGTATATTTTGACCTGTTGAATAAGTTTATTTAAGCAATTTAATCAATTTGCTTAGTAAAATTTAGAATTTACTGTGTAGCAACTTTTATTAATCGTGGGTTAAAGACATTTGAGTTTTTTTAAATATTATAAAAGGTTAAATTTGATTGGTCAATAGTCCTATCACTAGGAGAGAGAGTGTATGATCTATGTAAACCCTAATTACATAATTTTTTGCACTTCCCTAAACAAAAATACATCTTATTTAACTATAGTAGCAAGTTTTTGTATGCTATACTACATAATACGACAATTTTACTATTATTAAAATGATTGATATACACTCTACTCTTAAGTAAACTTATTCAGCAGTCAAAATATACTTACTACAAAATTTTCATAAGTATTGGAGAAGTTTTTATTAATTGACTTTAATTTTTATGTTTGTTGGATATATTTTTTTAAAAATTTTAATTTTTCTGTTGAACATAAAAATCAAAAGTCAATTAATAAAAAGTTCAATACTTATGAAAATTTTGTGATAAGTGTATTTTGATCTGCTAAATAAGTTTACTTAATTGATGATCCGGATAAGATCGGCACTATTACTATATTGGGACAATAGTAAATTTTGGGGATAAGTACAATATAAATTTTTATTATATGCTGAAATCTGAGCGGAGTCAAATGAAAAGTAATTTTTTTATTAAGTTAACGATACATGTCGATTAATTGAAAGTTGTAGAGCTCGACGAGACGCATCTAACGGTGGTTAGATCATCCAAATTGGCCCAGTGGATGGCGAGATATTATTAAGAAACGATTGGCCGACTATGTAAAATCTCTATGTAAACAATATTTGTTTACATAGAGATTTTACATAGTCGGCTAATCGTTTCTTAATAATATCTCGTCATCCACTGGGCCGATTTGGATGATATAACCACCGTTAGATGCGTCTCGTCGAGCTCTACAACTTTCAATTAATCGACATGTGTCGTTAACTTAATAAAAAAATTACTTTTCATTTGACTCCGCTCAGATTTCAGTATATAGTTAATATCATAGGAATTTTGCCCCAATTTCTAATATAGAAATAGTGCCGATCTTATCCGGATCAGTAATTAAGTAATTTTATCAATTTGCTTAGTAAAATTTAGACTTTACTATATAGTGACTTTTGTTGATTGTGGAGTATCTTATTTTCAGGTCAAAGATGTTTTTAAATATTATAAAATTTAATTAGTCAATAGTCCTATCACTAGGAGGGGGTTAGGACCTATGTAAATCCTAATCACGTAATTTATTATACTTTTCTAATTGCGGACTACTAATTAAATTTTAAATTAAAATTTATCTAAAATTTATTAAATTTTATTAAAAAAAAATTTGAATTTTTTAAACTAAAATTTTACAGGTCCTAGTCTAGTAGTTAACAAGTTCTATAGCAAAATTATTAGCTAAATATTTTTTACTTAATGAATGAATATATTTATTAGTAAAATTTTTAATTGCTAATTCATATAAAAGAATAGTATTTATAGATACAAACTACTATTAAATTACAAAATTTTTAAAACGTACCACTGATGTTCAACACCAGTATGAAGATCAATATCAAAAAAATAAACAAAAAAAAATAAACTAAAGTTAAAACTAATAAATGTTAAGTTAGAGTTAATAGTTAGAGTTAGATAAGGCATTGTATATAGTAAAATTTCACAAGGGTATTTTTTTTTTAAAAAAAAGTGGTTTTATAGAAAAAATTTGAGTTAGAAGTTATTTTTTAAAAAAAATACCAAAACAACAAAAATTTTATATTATACCTTATTTTTACATTACACTGTATTTAAAAAATTTGATTAGTGAAAATTATTGTGATGTTGAACACCAGTGGTACGTTTTAATAATTAGTGATACTAGCTGATATAGCAAAGGTGGCTAAACCAAAAATTTTTAGCTTAGTTGGTCGATTTTTTCAAAATCAGCTAATCGATTCTTATTTCCCCAAAAATAGAAAATATAATTTGCACGTAATTTACGTACAAAAACTACAAGTAGAACCGTCTCAAATATAAAAAATAGTTACATAAATATTGAATGATTGTTACATGCTGAACAACCAATCAAAATCATTAATTTTTAAAAAAAATTAGGAAGCAAACCAAAGAAATTTAATCAAAATTTTATATTTAAAAATTCTAAATAAATGTTGTTGAATTGTTGAATGTTATTACGAGTAGACAAACGTGTCTTTATTGATTTGGAATATTTTAAACTATATTATCTCTTAATACGTTAAGCAGGCAAATTTGCCTGCAAAATTCAATTTTAATGTAATTGCCAAAAAATGAGGTGGGATAGGTCCCCCTAAGAGATACCTCATTTAATTTGGCTAGACTTGAGTAACATATTGGCAAAATGCTGATTATTGTATAAATTGTGTCATGAATGATTTGCACTAACCAGAAAATGTGCTAATCAGGTTTTGCTGCGCCATACATTCGTTGATCAAATCCAAAAATTGGTTAATAAAGTTTAGCGACTTTTATTTTGAATATTAATTGCTCACACTTATTCTCATGCTAAAAAATTGGCTTATTCCATAAGTTTTTTTTTAAAAGAATGACTTCCACAACGGGATTTTATTTTTTTTTAAAAAAAAACTTCCGATTTGTTTTTTTTTTACCTGCAAATAATTTGCAATCGTTTAAAGAATGCAACTTTAAATTTTGTGTCAGAGATATTTTTTATCACAAACGAAACTTCATAATTCAAAATACAGTCAAAATCATAAGTGTCCCCCCTTTAACTTTTCAAATTAAAAAGATACAGCTTTGAAACTTTCACAGTAAATTGTACTCAATAAATATATATTAGTGAATTTTTTTCATGATTTTTTAATTACTACAACAAAAGTTAGATGAGAGCCAACTTTTTAATTGATTTTTTTTTAAAAAAATAAAAAAAACAATTGAAATTAATCAAAAATTAGGATTAAAATCAAAAATTTCAAAAATTTAGTATGTTAAAATTCAAGCATTTTTATAGTAGTGACAAAAATTTTGAGTCGATTTGATGAGATAGTTGTTGAGAAATTAATTTTTGAATTTTAAATTTAAGTATTAGAAAGTATCATAGAAAAAAAAGTTGCAGAACTAGGTTTTTATTAATTTTAATATAGAAAATAATTTATTTTCTATATTAAAATTAATAAAAACCTAGTCGCGCAACTTTTTTTTCTATGATACTTTCTAATACTTAAATTTAAAATTCAAAAATTAATTTCTCAACAACTATCTCATCAAATCGACTCAAATTTTTTGTCACTACTATAAAAATGCTTGAATTTTAACATGCTAAATTTTTGAAATTTTTGATTTTGATCCTAATTTTTTATTAATTTTTGATTAATTTCAATTGTTTTTTTTATTTTTTTTAAAAAAAAATTAACCAAAAAGTTGGCTTTCATCTAACTTTTGTTGTAGTAATTAAAAAATCATGAAAAAAATTCACTAATATATATTTATTGAGTACTATTTACTGTGAAAGTTTCAAAGCTGTATCTTTTTAATTTAAAAAGTTAGAGGGGGGACACTTATGATTTTGACTGTAAATAAAATAACTTTAGCCAAATTATTTAATATTTAAAATTAGAAGAATAGTATTTTTGGTATTAAAATTAGAGGATAGTATTTCTGGCATTTTTCTTAAATAAAAAATAAAAGGTAAAACCTATTAACTAATTATTGGTTGTTAGTTTAAATTTTGATTCAAGCTTAAGAAATTTTTGTTAATTAGTTTATGATGATGCAAGAAAATGAAGAATTACTCGCTGAGTTGGTAGACCTTTATGAGGTTTCATTTATTTCACAAACGCTTGAAGATCTTTTAGCTGAAGAGATGCTTGAAGACAATGATTATGACAGCGATGGTGATAATACAGAATTGAGTAATGAAATATATTGAAAAACAAGTCAATATTTTATATAGTATTGGTAAACAATAATAGGGCTAATATTTGTATTTTACATTTATTATTTGTATCTTACATTTGATAGTTGTATGTATGTACAGTACATGCGCATATATATATAGGTTTAAATAAAATTTTTTAAAGTTATTTCAAATATATTATATTAAATATAACTTAAAGTAAAAATTTCAATAATAATATAGGGGATCGCATATAATAAAAATAAATAAATAATTAAAAAAATAGGTCTATTTCATTATATTTTGTACAAATTAATGAATTTTAAAGTAGTATACTTTATTTAAAGTACAATTAATTTTTAGAATTTATATTTTAATAATAAAAATCAAGTCTAAAAGAATATATTTTATAAAAATTTTGGTAAATTTTTAAAAATTTATTTTTAAAAAATATTATATAACTTTTTGCAGGCAAATTTGCTTGCACATAGTCTATAGACAAAGAGATAGTACATATGTTATAACCATCATGATTTAAAATCAATATTTATTTCTATATTTAATAAACTTAAAATTTTCATAGTATTACGCTTTATAGTTTTGTTCTACAGTAGCATGGCGGACATTCAATTTGATTGGCTTGAAGATCCCTGAGTTACACAATATAAAAAAATTTTTTATAGTAACCCTTACTATGAAAAATCATATTGTCAATTGATAACTTGTGGTTTCATTCAATAAAATTTTTTTAACTATATTATAGTATTTTTTAACTCTTTGTCTATCTTCTATAAAAAAAGATTAGTATAGATCAGTATCCCTAAAAACTTTATTTAGAGGGCAAATTCAGCAAGTAATACGGTAATACAGTATGTAACGAATGAGTAAATTGGGTATTAATTGTTATACTATACATGTATAATCTTTTTTTTTTGCTTTCAAACTGCAACTAGAGACGTGGTAGTACTTCACCAACTGGCAGCATTTGGATTCAAATATTTTTAGAAGTTGCAGTACAGACCAATCAAATGCACCCCATGATCTTTGAATGAATTCTCCTTGAGCGAGTATGTTTTATATTCCAATAGATTAAGGAAAGTTGAAAGTTGATTTTACAAACCTTACTAAATATATACTATATTTTGACTGCGATTTAAATAACTAATGGAAAGGAACTGTTGGATTGCACAAGAAATACAGTTTTTCTCTTTTAAGAGAATCACATAGTACTAGTCTAGTTCGTTGCTTTTCACTTAAGGTATAATCAAACTATTAAGTTTTTAACTTCAGACAATGATATTGTTTATTGTTATTTTTTAGAAATTGGAGTTGAAATCGATAAGCATAAAGCATTTACCATAGGGATTCAGAAAACTGCTATTTGTTATTATTATGGATTTGGCATGAAAGAAGATCAAGATAAATTTTATGAATAGATTAAGAAGTATATTGATTTTTATTTTTATTTATACAAATTTAATTGTCGGGGTGTGACCCTAACAAAGCAATACAGTGGACAATTGGAAATAAAGTTATTGATGATTGCATAAAGCATTCCAACTTAGAGTCTGGAAATATGAAGATGCAATTAAATTGATTCCATTTAATAAATTATCTGATGTTAAAGAAATTGGTAAAGGTGGATTTGGATCTGTATATTCAGCAACTTGGTTGGATAGCATACAAAAAGTTGATAATGATGATAGTAGTGACAGTGATGATGAAAACAAGAGCACATGAACCATCTAGCACCATTGCACTCAAAACATTGACCAGTTCAAAAAAAACAATAATTTTTTAAAAAAAGTAAGTTAATTTATTGTTTGATAATTTTTTTAATAGTTTATTAAACTAATTTATTGTTATGGAATGTAACTTATATTATACTGAGCTTACAATATATAGAATAATCCAAAATGCAGAAACAAAAGACTACTTAATAGTCTTTTAGTATGCTGATAATGGAAGCTTTATAAATATTTAAGAAAAAATTTTATTAGTCTTACATAGTAATAAATTATCTGATATTTAAGAAATCGGTAAAGGCAAATTTGGATTTGTATATTTAGCAACTTGGTTGGATGGCATACAAAAAGTTAATGACGACAACAGTAGTGATAGCAATAATGAAAACAAAGAGCGCATGAACCATCCAGCACTGTTGCACTCAAGACATTGACCAGGTCGAAGAAAAACAATGATTTTTTAAAAGAAGTAAGTTAATTATTGCTTTGATAATTTTTCTATTAGTTTATTGAACTAATTCATTGTTATGGAATATAATTTACATTATACTGAGCACGCAATATATAGAATAATCCAAAATGCAAAAACAAAATAGAAGTCTTCATAAATATTTAAGAAAAAATTTTATTAGTCTTACATGGTAATAAATTATCTGATATTAAAGAAATTGGTAAAGGCAGATTTGGATCTGTATATTTAGCAACTTGGTTGAATGGCATACGAAAAGTTGATGATGACAACAGTAGTGACAGCAATGATGAAAACAGAGAGCACATGAACCATCTAGCACTGTTGCACTCAAAACATTGACCAGTTTGAAGAAAAACATTAATTTTTTAAAAAAAGTAAGTTAATTTATTGCTTTGATAATTTTTCTAATAGTTTATTGAACTAATTCATTGTTATGGAATATAACTTATATTATACTGAACTCACAATATATAGAATAATTCAAAATGCAAAAACAAAAGATTACCTTTAGTCTTTTAGTATGCTGATAATAGAAATCTTCATAAATATTTAAAAAAAAATTTTATTAAATAAATTATCTGATGTTAAAGAAATCGGTAAAGGCAGATTTGGATCTATATATTCAGCAACTTGGTTGGATGGCATACAAAAAGTTGATAATGATGAAAACAAAAAGCACATGAACCATCCAGCATCGTTACACTCAAGACATTGACCAGTTCGAAGAAAAACAATGATTTTTTAAAAGAATTAAGTTAATTTATTGCTTTGATAATTTTTCTAGAACTAATTCATTATTATGGAATATAAATTATATTACACTGAGCTCGCAATATATAGAATAATCCAAAACGCAGAAACAAAAGATTACTTGATAGTCTTTTAATATGCTGATAATGGAAGTCTTCATAAAATATTTAAGAAAAATTTTATTAGTCTTACATAGCAAACTAAATTACAAATACTTAAAGATGCTATATATAAGTTATATTATGATAATTCAAGATACATTCATGCAGATTTTCATAGTGGTAACATTTTGCAAGATCGGTGCACTAATGAAAATACACGATCCTATCGCAGATTTGGGATTGTCTAGAAAAGTAGATGAGAAAGTTTCAGCTGGCGAAATCTATGGTCATGCCCTATGTTGCTCCTGAAGTTTTATCAGGTAATAAACTGTTTACACAAAAAGCTGATATTTATGGGTTTGGTATAATTATGGTAGAAATGTTGACTGGTCAAAGACCCTTTGATAAACATAAATTTATTTAAAACTTGCAGTAGAAATTTGCAAAGAATCATGACCAAAGATTGCATCTGGATTAGATACTGATAATGTTATTAAATAATTGCCACATCCTGATATAGATAAACCCAAAGAACTTTGTTATACTGTTTAATATGTTATTATAACAAAAAGCTTATACTAATGCTCTTATTTTATTTATTTTATAGATTCTAAATATTATATAGTTAGAGTATAACATTAGTAACTTCGGGTTGGGTTAAGTAGTAGGTTGATAGTATGTACATTAATTATATGGGCTAAAGGTTATGTTGTATCGATAATAAATAAAAAACAAAGATAGTTTTGATAATAATTTATTCATGTATTAACTCTTTAATGAGTTGGGTATTTAATAATAAATATTATATTCATTTCGCTTTACCAACCTTATGTGATAAAATTTCTTGTATGTAATTATTGATAATTTGATTGGTTAATTATCATGGGCAATCATGGGTAGATCGATATAAATCTAAATTTATATAATGATCTATATTATGCATGTTGTTTACTTGTTTACATTTTTCGACCAATTAAAACAAATGTCCGCCATGCTGGTTAGAGTTAGGCAGTGTATAACCAAAAATTATTTTTGCGAAAACAATGCACTGGGCCTTTGTGTAATATAAGTGTATATGTTGTATAACCAATATATGTACTGTGATTGGTTAGGATTAGAGTTAGAGTTAGGGTTAGAGTTAAGATTAGAGTTAGAATTAGGTTTATTATTTTGAATTCTAAAAATAGAAAATCTTGTATAACCATAGTAGAAATAGCAAAATACTATAGTGGAAATAGTAGCCCTATATTTTATAACATTTTATATATTTTACTATATAAAACATATAAATTTTATATGATAAATATTAAAAAAAGTTTTTTTTTCCCCTTCACTTTTAATCCCAACATTTTCTATTCCACTGACAATTGAACCTAAATGTTTCTGTAGTGGGGCACAGTCACCAAGGCTTCTACTTGTGGTATTGAAAAAAGTTGCTATTATAAAATATTTAATTTTCTATATAAAATAATCAAATAAAAGCTATAATAAACTTTTCCATAATATTGGAAAGAATGTAAATATATAGTAATAGAAGAATTAGATCGGTGGATAGACACAGGTTTAAGGGTTGGTGGAACCACGTGCACTTATTTGTGCGAGTAATACAAATCCAAAAAGGGAAATTAGTCAATCGGAGAATGTAAAATGTGATGATCTCGGATCAGACCAACACGTGAGCAAAGCGAAGAAAAACACAAAAAAAAACAAAAAAGAGAAAATACAAGAAAACGAGTGTATAAACCTGTCTTGATGCACTAATTAAAAATGACGGGAATGAAATTTTACATATAATAGGTATCACTCTAACCCTATAGCTTCTAACGTTAAGATCCTAACCCTACCCTAACCTTAAATTTTTAATTTTACGAACTTAGTTTATTTTTACGTTGAATTTTCTTTTTAGGTTTGTACCACTCGCACAAATAAGTAAAACGGGTGGAACCCCCTAAGTAGATCATGACCGGCTGTAGAACCGTGTCTGGGACCCGACTAATATAGGCATAAGCTGAGTTAGTTGGTAAGACAAATTCTACTTTGGCAGGTCGCACACAGGTACCCATGGTAACTGGGTGAGCCATACTTTAATTGTAAGGTACGAAGTATCGGAATAGGGTCAGCATTTGCATATGTAACTATATTCTTTGAAATAAAGTATGACATGATCGTCAAAAAAAAAATAAAAAAAAAATAAACTTTTCCATAATCTAAAAATTATATTTTTTTAAAAAAATTATTAAGTTTATATGCAAAAAAATTTTTATTAATTTTTATTTGGTGTACAAATGTTTTTGCATTGAACCATAGTAGTAATATGGTAGTAACATAGTAGTTAGTGCTCCTACAGACCGGACTCGAACCAGACTTTAGTCAAGTCTGAGTCTGGTCTGATTTTCAGACCGGACTCAGACTTTTATATTCAGACTTTTTAGTCAAGTCTGAGTCTGGTCTGGGTCTGGTCCGAAGTCTGCAGACTGGTCTGAGTCCGAATATATTTATATGTATTTTTTGGCGCTGAACAAGTTTACTTAGTGCATTTTGTTAGAATAAATTAGTAAAATTTTATGAATTATAAGATTTTATAGAATTTTATTAATAAAATTCTATAAAATCTTATGATTCACAAATTTTTACTAATTAATTCTAACAAAATGCACTAAGTAAACTTGTTCAGCACCTAAAAATACATTAAATCGGCAGGGTTGTTTTTATTTTACTTGAAATTTGGAGAAAAGATGCTTAAATTTGACTTTTTTGATCAAAAATCCAAAATTATGCATCTTTTCTCCAAATTTCAAGTAAAATAAAAACAACCCTGCCGATTTAATGTATTTTTAGGTGCTGAACAAGTTTACTTAGTGCATTTTGTTAGAATTAATTAATAAAAATTTGTGAATTTTAAGATTTTATAGAATTTTATTAATAAAATTCTATAAAATCTTATGATTCACAAAATTTTACTAATTAATTCTAACTTAATGCACTAAGTAAACTTGTTCAGCACCTAAAAATACATTAAATCGGCAGGGTTGTTTTTATTTTACTTGAAATTTGGAGAAAAGATGCTTAAATTTGACTTTTTTGATCAAAAATCCAAAATTATGCATCTTTTCTCCAAATTTCAAGTAAAATAAAAACAACCCTGCCGATTTAATGTATTTTTAGGTGCTGAACAAGTTTACTTAGTGCATTTTGTTAGAATTAATTAATAAAAATTTGTGAATTATAAGATTTTATAGAATTTTATTAATAAAATTCTATAAAATCTTATGATTCATAAAATTTTACTAATTTATTCTAAAAAATGCACTAAGTAAACTTGTTCAGCGCCAAAAAATACATATAAATATATTCGGACTCAGATCAGTCTGCAGACTTCGGACCAGACCCGGACCGGACTCATAGTTGAGTCTGAGTCTGGTCTGAAGTCTGAAATTAGTAAAATTTAGAGTGTCTGATCCCGGACTGGACCCGGACCGGACCTAGGAGCACTAATAGTAGTCTATGTAGTAGGCGTATTGCTAACATATAGTAAATGTATAATATACAATAAAATATTACAGCAATAACGAAATCTTTTTGTTGGAGTAATAGCCCCAGTTAAAGTCTCAGTACACGTACATGTAGTTGGTATAGTTTGAACAGCGCTAGTTGGAGTTACGGCTAAAGGCATAATTTGGGTTATAGTAGTAGTCTGGGGCAAGATAGGGCTCATTGAAGATAACATAATTAGAAAAGTATTTGTGGCTTTTTGTCTTGTTGGTTGTATTTTTATATATGGTATCATTAACTCATCTTCAGTTCTATATTTTTGGTATAATAACATTTTTGCCTCTGCTCTTTTAAACTATTAATACAATTGATTAAATAATATTTTATATTATGTATTTTTCAAAAATTAAAAATTAAATTAAACTTACTAAAGATGGTAGGCCCTTATCATTATCTAAAAGACTCATATTAAGTTCATTTTTTACAAAAACTTAAAAGCTAGGTAGTTTATTCCTATAATCTGGATTAAAGCGAATAGGTGGCGAACGCTGAAGATCACGTAATCTTTCATATTCATGAAAATATATTTTAAGTGACTTTACAATTGTAATATTGTAATAATAAATATTAATTTAACCGCAATAAATATATATATGTAAATGAATGAAAGTTAGAAAATTACCTTAAAAGACTGAATAGTACTGTAGTCAATGGTAATCTTGCCCTCTATTTTGTCGATCACTAATGTTTGTACATCAATGGATTAAAAAAATATTAAGTTTCTAGCGATAATGTAAATATATTCATTATGTTAAGCCATTTACTTTACCTTTGGCATTCTATATCTCGTTCAACTCCAGTAACATTGGTTTGAAGATCTGTGATATTCTGACGTATATATTCATCTAATACAATTACATACGAATAATCCACTAACATTATATGAAGAGGAAAATATTCCCTCTTTCTACCACTACGAAGTACAGCAGACGAAATACTCATTGCTACATAATTACTAATAAAAATATATATTAAAGCTTTTAATATAAAATATTTAGAATCACGCATATAAAAATATATAAACATATTTACTTTGTAGGAGGCAAGCAGGCAGGTGGTGCAGGAGGAAATGGTGCTAAAGTTGGTTCAGAGGTACTCGTTAACCCACGCTTTGGTATCATTTCATCCCAAAAATCACGATTTATTCGAAACAATTCCATAGTTGCCAATGCATCTTCTAGCTGTTAATTCACTTTATTAAATCAAAACTATTAATATAGAACTTGAATAAAATTATAAACTAAATTTACCGCATCATGGCTACCTCGCTGAATAGTACGGTTGAGATCCATTTGCACAGCTGCTTTTAGACTCATTGTTTGTTTAGGCCTGACTTTATACCTGTGGCAAAGTTCAATATCGCGTAACATATTTGGTGAGTGATATATCCTTAATCCCTTTATAATTGACATAAATAAGAATTAATTTAAAATCTTAAGAATATAATGATAAATGAAATTGAACCAAGTCATGATATATAAATGTCAAATTATACTGATTTATAGCAGGTATACCGTTAAATCGTTATACATATTAAACCCGACAATTATCTTGTCCTTTACTATTTCGTGCACTTTTGATCGCATTACCGCAGGACTGGATCCTGAATATCGATTTATTTAGAATATAGAATATTATAAATAGTAATTTATTGGAGATACTTACCATTGACATATAAATAATCTCTCGGAGTTCTCCAATAAATTCTTGGCTCATCTGGACGTACATATTCATTTAATAATATAGTACCATTGTAATCCACTATTGCTACCTGAACAACCTCTGTCTTAACTAAAAGTTGGCCTGGAGGACCAATATGCAAAAATTCACAATCTAGAGCTATATATTTACTGATAAAATGATTTAATAAATTTCAAATAAAATAAATTTATGAACAAATATAGAGCAATACTTACTCTTCATCTTCTGGATCTTGCACATTACATGACAAATTAATTTTTTTTTTATTACGAACATACGCTTTACTTAAAATGCTTTTTATTAAAGTAAACTTACTGCTGCTACAAGATGGTGGTAAAGTAGGATAAACTTGATGAGTGATAGTAGCAACTGGAGCGATGGTAGTAATTGAAGTGACAGACAGTACAAAGAACAGCGTAAAAATCAGTAATATTAATATTTTTAGATCCATCGTTACATTGAATTTAATAAAAATTTGTTGAAGAGATAATTTTAGAACATTTAGAAAATATTTTTATAAGTTTCACTAAAGCTATTTAAAATGAAATATATATGTAGATTAAAGGGTCTATTCTGAAATATCTATAGTCTTATCACTGATATTTAGATCTCTTTGAATTATCTCAGCTCTTTTTTTTCAGAGTTGATTAATATATTATTTATTTTATTACATTTCTCGTCTCTTTTTAGGAATAACTAATTCAAACTCAATAGGAAATAACCTCTTGCTAGACTATGAGAAGCAATTAATCAATTTGACTTTAATTAATGCTAGATTAGCTTTAAATTAGGGATAGGAATCGATTTAGTCGATTATATGTAAATTAATATGTTTAGTCGATTTAGTCGACTAAATCATATAGCCGATTCCTATCCCTACTTTAAATAACTACTAAAATATTTTTTATTCCAAATTTTTCTTTTCCTGTTCCTATAGGAGCAAAAAATCCAGGGAATACAGTATTTCATCATTTCCTTTCACATGTTTCTATAGTACTGTACCAGGTTGATGTACCATCGCAGCCGATAAAATTAAATTTAGTAGAAATACCGAACACAAATATAGCCTACCTTAAATCAGTGAGATTTAATTATTGAAGCATCAATTTCTCATAATAATCATCTATACATTAAAAATCTTTGACCTTTAGATTATCAATCTATGACGCAGTTTTTTTTATTTGTTTTGAATCTCATTGAGAGGAGGCTAATCATATACCAGACTTAATGCATATAATGAATCTAATAACAGGCACAAAATAATAAAATACTATAACATTTAAATCTTTACAATAATACTAAAACAATTATCGAGATTTGCTCGGCCAAATAGGAAAAGTAAGTATTGATCGATTAAAATATATATATATACTGTCAAATATCCGATAAATATTGTCGCAGCTGATGCTGAAAACGGCTGATGCTGAAATTTGCGATCTCGATTTGAAACTATAAGCTCTGCTAAAATCCACAAATATGCTTTAAATATCAATCTACTCCCAAACCTCACCCTAACCCTATAAGACAAAAACGAAAAAATCACCACAAAAAAGTTTTAAAATTTCATATCAAAGTAGGTCAAAATTTCAGCATCAGCCGTTTTCAGCATCAGCTGCGACAAATATTGTACTCCCTGAACTAAAACTTAATAAAAAGATTATTTTTAGGTTTCATATTTGAATTATCACATAGATGCATTAAAGAAAAAAACCCTCTTATAACATCAAAGATAACTCTACAATATAAAAGCTTTAAATGCTAGAAAAATTAAAAAGCATATTTTCAATTGCAGAAATAATTAATGTAATCTAAAATATACCTGGCATCATATTAGTTTAAAACTTTCGATGTTCATTCCTCACAATAATAATTGAAAGCGACATATTATTACTGCTGCTTAGTTAAAAATAGGCGATAAAGCTACCCACAAAAGCAATTTCTAGTTGTGCAGTAAAATAAAAAATTCAGATGTACACGTACAAGTATTAGAATCAATATATCATGTTCAAAATTCGGATATAAATTTTGGTAAACAGATATTTTAAGTTTTACTGTGGAAATTCGGATTATCATGAATCAACCAGTATTTCCCGATAATGATAAATTTTATTAACTTATAATCAACTCTTTTTTAACTACATACGAAAATTATTCTTGCAAAATTAACTTTATTAATAAATTTATAAGATAACACATATATTATATTACTATCAGCTATGTAAACAAGAAATTCTATAACTAGGTAACCATACAAACCCACCAAAATTCAGTTTCGTATGTATGTTCGATTTTGCTCGACTTCGCGATTTCTAGTAAATTCATAATTGTAATGAATTTTTTGCGTTATAAAATAGTAAAAACTTTTTTATCACTATAAAAAAATCTTACGTCCATTTTTGATCCCGTAAGTGGGCTCTCAAAAATTCCAAAATCACCGAAAATGTTGATACCAACAATAAAGAACTATGTGAGTAAAATAAAAAAATGATAAAAAAATGATAAAAAAAAAGGAAAACAAATAAGCTTACCAAAGTTTCTTGAATATCGACGAAAAGATACTAGCAATTATAAAATAGAGATTAAAGAAAAAAAGTATATATAAGTCACTTGTTTTTTATTTTGGTTGCATTAAAACTACGAACTTCATATCTCAGAATTTTTAGATGTGAGCCTAAAAGGCATTAATAAAATTATCATCATTAAAAAAATGATAAAAAAAAAGGAAAACAAATAAGCTTACCAAAGTTTCTTGAATATCGACGAAAAGATACTAGCAATTATAAAATAGAGATTAAAGAAAAAAAGTATATATAAGTCACTTGTTTTTTATTTTGGTTGCATTAAAACTACGAACTTCATATCTCAGAATTTTTAGATGTGAGCCTAAAAGGCATTAATAAAATTATCATCATATTATCATCATAGATATGAAGTTTCTCAAATTATTATTTTTTTTTTTTGTTTATTAGAGCGAACCCAAATTGGAAGGTGAAAAAGAGAAGAAAAAAAGACAAAAAACACCTCCCCTATCTCTCTTATTGGTCCGTCAAAAGAGAAGATAAGAGAAAAGACGGGCTATTTGGGTAACGCTGACCAAGCGAACACATAAATCAACAAAGACAACTGTTAGGCGTAACAGTATCTTTGGAGCGAACTCCACGAAGACGGTATATCTTCGGAGCGAACTCCCACAAAGACGGTATATCTTCGGAGCGAGTAAAAGCCAATATCTTCGGAGCGAACTCCACAAAGACGGTATATCTTCGGAGCGAATAAAAGCCAATATCTTCAAAGCGTGGGTAAAAACTTGAGTATTTATAAACCAGATTTCTTGTGTAACAACAACAAACAATTATCCAATAAGATGATTTTTGATAATAATTTGTGATTCAAATTAGGGTGTCCAGGATTATGCGATGCTATGCTATGCGCATAATTGACCATTTTTTCGCAAAAAAAAGCATTCAGGGCACGTGCCTCAAATATGATTGGTAGATACGATTTTTTGAGATTTCTGGAGCTACGATAGCTAATGCAGGAAAGAATCCGAAAAGTTCTGATGTAGAAAATGAACGAACTGAAAATACGAGCAAGGTCGAGGCAATTTTTTTTGTCAATATCCGAATAATTCCGAGAATAGTATATGTAGCATAACACTATAAAGATCGCATAATCTATTTAAATATTTCGCATAATCTTAAATTTATTTCGCATTCATCGCATAATTGACCTCGGTCAAATCGCATAATTTACCTCATCGCATCGCATAATCCTGGACACCCTAATTCAAATATTCAAATAGGATCTTCAAAATTTGCGCCAATCAAATAAATTCGTTTTACGTAAAATTTGTGATTGTTGCGAATTTGTCCTACATTAAAAATCAATATCGCTGATCAGATGATTTCTAAACCAATCATAAACTATTATCTCTCTTGAATCTACTCGAAAGGAAAGTTATGATGTAATTATAAAGTATCTGAGGCAATTATAACGGAATATATGACCGCCTGGGATCTATCCACTAATACCAAACACTATATATTGGAAAAATTTCTAACTATTTTATAAATATTACTACAGTAGTACAAAAGCTTTGAATTAAATGCTAGAAAAATTAAAAAGCATGTTTTCGATTGCAGAAATAATTAATGTAATCTAAAATATGTCTGGCATCATATTAATTTAAAACTTTCGATGTTCGTTCCTCACAATAAAAATTGAAAGCGACAAAACTAGGCGACAAAGCTACCTACAAACGCAATTTCTAGTTGTGCAATTCAGATGTACACGTACAAGTATAAGAATCAATATTCAGATATAAATCATAGTAAACAGTTATTTTAATAAGTTTTACTGTGGAAATTTGGATCAGTATTTGAAACAGGCTTAACAGTACAGAAATAAAAAATTTAAAAAAAAATTGTATATTTTTAAAATTTATATACAGCAAAATAAATTAAAGGCTGCCTAACTACTAGCAATACTTTAGAAATCTTTAAAATACAAATCAGCATATGAATATATCAAATCATAGATTAGGTATTCGAAATTCCATTCAAATTTTTTTGACGCTATCCGGTCGATCATCTTCAACTGGCTACTGCTAACGTTGATCCTAACGGAATCTTTAAGACTGCAATTTGTTATAGGATTAGGAATCGGTGTAGAAAAGGTGAAGATAGATTTAATGTGTGATTAAAAGAGATTCTTTATGTTATTACTCGAAGGATACGTATTACTTTACAGAAAATTATCTTATTTCATAGACAGCCAATTCATAGATAATCATATTTTAAAGACAATTAATTCACAGACAGCCCGATTCATAAACAGTTCATTTTGTAGACGGTTCATTTATAGACATTCTTGAAAGAGAATAACTCCAGATCCAGTGTTTTGGATAATTTAATCACCAAGATATCGTCTTGAAAAGACGATTCTAACAAGCCTACAATCACCTAAATCCAACCACGGGATCCCAAGATAATATCTAGGATGGCATGTCACTATGTCCAATTTGGTTCAATTTTTTTTGGACATATGTCCAATTGAAAATGGACATATGTCCAAAAAAAATTGAAACCAATTGGACATAGTGACGTGCCATTGGGGTGTGCGGCGCACTATGTATCATAGTGAAGTCTATTATGACAGATTTTTAAGTGATTGTCGATTGATAAACTATAAACAAATATACGTAATGATCGATAAGTATTTTTATATATAAAACTTATATATAAAGCTAGGTCACACTTTTTTAGATGCACCGACTGCAATTTTTCTTTTCTGCCGGAAATTTCAATATAAATCGACTCTTTCTTATTACGACTATAAAGTAATAGAATCTTTTTTTAAAAAATATTTATGGGAAAAATTTTTTTTTCTCAAAACGATTTTAATTTTATACTTTATTTGGTTTGCTGAGCGAATTTTTAAATGAATTGGTAAATTTTTCCTTTATTAAAATGCAAATTTCGTTCTATTGTTCAGTTCTTTAAAACTTGCTATTAATTTTCTCAAAATTTCATATTGGAATTATGTGCCGTTAAAGCTGTGCATCTAATTAAATCCAGAAACATGGGTATATATAGGTCAAATAAACAGCGATTTCACTATACATGCTGGCAAAACCCGGACAAATTCCAAATAATAAAAAAACAATTGCTATTTATAAAAGATTAAATCAAATAAATAATCTTAATATTTTGTAAATATATTATTTATAACTATAAGAATATATATGATTTGTTTAAATAAAGATTATTAATAAAGTTTTTGAGATATTAGTTATACTAGAATTTGGGATTTGGGATTTGGGATGACGGACAAATCCCAAACTATAGTAAGTCGGGATTTTGCCAACATGTATAGATTTCACTTAAAAAATGCACGTTTTAAAAAACATCAAAAAAAATGCAAGCGAATCGGCAAAAAACACCACTTCAAGAACTAAATTTACAGCAATTTGGGCCTGAAGTCGCCTCAAATATTTTCAATAATTTATTAAATTAAAATGTCATTTTTACATCAATATTAATTAATTATTTTTAACTGTATTAGCGTAGCATTAGTTGTAGCGGCATTGTAATTACCGGTAATAAATTAATAGGTGATCATCATGGTTGCACAAAAACTTAAAAAAATCTTTGATAATACTGTGGACATATTCCCCTTAAACCATCCGGGTTTAGTGGGTAAATTTGCCCGCGAATAGAGTAACTTCCGGGAGCACAAAGCATGTGACAATACAATTTCACTTCATTGGGCATGCAAAGAGTGCATATGTTTAAAAAAGTTTCGCTAATATGATGTCATATGATGTCATGGATGTCATGACAAATCAGCCAATCGAATGAAGAATTTCTTAAGACCACTAAGATACTATATGCTCAGTGTGCAAGTTGTGCTTACGTGAAAGCTCAATGGCCACAATGACCGAAAATTCCGTATTCTCTTTAAGCGAACAGTTTCGTACAGGACAGGAGCTGTATAGCAAAATAGAGAAAACAGAGCTTGCTTCAACTGATCAAAAATATCAGGTTAGATTTTTTTTTTTTTTTTTTTTTACTTCGTGTTTAAAGGAAATTTCTAATTTATTTATTATTTTTTTTCTAGGAAGATGTAAGCAATGCAATCGCATACTTTTCTACTTGTGCAAAATTAGTTGATAAATTGGACCTTTTCAGTTCAAACGAAACCGTGGATGATATCAATACTACAGATTTAAAGTAAGGATTTCAAATATCGACTCAATTCTTTCCTTATTCTAAAGCCTTCTCGCATTGCTAGATACATTTTAGTTTATGCGTATCTCGGAGATTTGACGACAAAGCTTATCGGCGTAGATAGATTAGAATTGCTAAACAAATCAAAGGTTAAGTAAAAACGCGTTTTTTTATACGGTCGAACCTCTCTATAATCATAGCTCCAGGATCATAGTGTTTTTTTTTTTCCTTAAAAAAAATGTGCTTATAAATATTATGCTTATATAGAGAGGTTTTATATGATGTGCATATAGAGGACTGTATATATATATTCATTATACATAATCCTTTTGCACGCATTAACTCTTTGGTATCATATTCTTCTATGAAGTGGTATTTTGAGCAATTTTTGCGAAACGTTGAATTATATGAAATACTCGGTGAAGGGGTAAATATCATTTCACTTATATTCTCATTTATTATCTATCGTTAATCACTTTCTGAGGATGCTGTCTTAGTCAAAATAATAATTTCTAATCCACTCGTACATGTAAACAGGATAGGAAGTTCATCGAAGAACAATCAAATGGAATTGCCAAGGATGTAGCAAAAAAACGTATAGAAAAAATTGAACGCTACAAAAGAGAAAAAGAGACCAAGGCAAAACTTGAGGTAATAAGTTATTTACTTTGGTCCTTTGGAAGAACAACCCATTTTTGTTTACCACCGCATTTTTAAACAGATGTTGCAACAACAACTATTTTCGATTGGAGATTATGATAAAGAAGATATTAACCGTGATTACGTTTTAACCTTTATCGATCTCTTTATCCAAAAATCCATTGAACAATTGTTGTTGATTAAACAAGAGATTGATTTGCTGGATCAAATGCGCAAAATGGAGGAAACAAGACAGAATTCTTCTGTAGAGATGAGAGGTGATGATAGAATAGAGACTGTTTCAAGAGATCATAATGGGCCGTTGTTATCGCAGGATGGACGCGTATGTATGCAAATATACTACTTTCATATTTGAAGCTTTTGCCTTGAAAATCAACTTTGATTGCATGATATGTCTCTAAAGTCATTTTCAAGGCAAATGTTCTATTTTATTAAATTTGAAAATGTTTAGTTAATTTGAAATTTTAGCCACTTCGTCCATTCGTTATTACAAATCAACGTGAGGCAATAAAAGAACAGGTGTTTCGTCCAAGTTGGCGACTTCCTACAATGACAATTGATGAATATCTTGAACAAGAGGCGCAACGAGGCAACATAATTCAAGGAGGTGGTGAAAAGTATGTTGAACACAATGAATTTTAATAGTTCTAGCCTAATTAGCTTTATACTAACTTAGAAACATGTCTAACACAGAATCATGCATATATTAATTTAGGTCAAAGTCAAAAACTGAAGTAGATGATAATGATGAAAAAGCCATTGACGAAGAAACTTATAAGGCCCGAGAATGGGATGACTTTAAAGATGCCAATCCGCGCGGTTGGGGTAAGTTTTATTTAATTCAATGAGTATTTTGATTATATGTATGGTAACAAATAAATTTACGCTCATTATCTAGGAAATCGTATGGGCAAAGGTTAATTCATTTTAATCGTGTTCGTGTGTGCGTTTGCCACATAACTCATTTATATTGGAGTATATATTTATAGGCACGCTATTTAATACATGAAAATGGTTTAATTATCTGTCTATCTGTATATCGAACTAAAAGGATAATATCCACGTGATAATACAATAATAAAATTAACTTGCACATCCGAAGGATGTTATTTATACATCTATTTTTTATATAAATTCTATAAATTCTGCGAATTTGTTTTTTAAAATCACCATTCGTTCTTTGCAATCTGGTGCGTATAAAAAAATATTCATATTGTAGAAGTTTTTTCTTGCGAATTGTATAAAGTACTTATTGCAGAATTCCAACAATGGTAGTCGTTTCATTCACGTGACAAAACATACATTATACATTGTGTGTATTATTTTTATTAAATTTTGATACGTATACTGTTTAAAAAAAGTTTTTTAACATTGATAAATATTCTTGACATGTCTGAAACGTCTGAAATGGAGATATTATCTGGTGCAAAAACCGAGTCTGGAAAGGAATCGTTTTCTGAAGGGAAATTTGAAATGTCCGAAAAAGAATCAATGTCAGCCACAGAAGGTTATGAAAATAAAAAACGAATACATGACACAGATGACTATAGTTATACGCTTGATGACTCAAAAAGGCAAAAGAGAGAGGGTAATTTGTTATTCAAGATCGAAATTTTATTTTCTTTTATTCAAATTGATCGAACCTACTCATTAAGGTTTACTTATTTTTGCTTAATTCCTTTGAAGGATCCGAAACGCCTGAAACACATTCTCCCAAATCAACAACAGCCTCAATTTCACCTACTGCAACGTCAGAGAGAGGCTCCACGACACCAACATACTCTTCTAATTATATGGCACCTTATTATGCGTCACTAACAGCACTTTTTCCTAAACCCGGAATGTCTGCATTGCATCTAAATGAGTCGCAAAAGGCAGCTCTAGATAGGGCAAAGGCCTTTGCAAGAGATATACAATCAACAGTAAGGTCTTCTTGGACGAATATATTTAAGCGCTCGTTTGAATCAGATCCATCTAATAATTTAATTCTTTAGCTGCTAAAATCAGCTGGAAGAGATAGCTCACCACCACGTTTACCTTCTCTTTTTTTATCATCTAATCCTGGATTGGCTTCCGGAATAGATCCTCGTTCTCTTTCCGTTTTATCACGTATTTATGTTGGCTCGATAAATTTTGAGCTTACCGAACAACATTTGCGCGTTGTATTCGGCCAATTCGGTTCAATCAAGAGCGTTAGTATGTCTTTAGATCCTCTCACCGGAAAACATAAAGGTTTTTGTTTCATTGAATTTGAAACACCAGAAGGTGCTTCTTTGGCTCTTGAATCTATGAACGGAGCCGAATTAGGTGGAAGGTAATTTCCAAAGCTTTATAATAAGTGTGTACGAATTTTTTTTTTATCCATCGTTATTTATTTAGGCAACTTAAAGTTGGGAGACCTAATAACTATACTGCTGCTACTGCCGCTGGTTAGTAACATGTTTATATTTTATTTCACGGATTTGTCTGAGAATGATATGATATTGAACAAATAAATTTAGGCTTATTACCACCTCCAAAAACTCGAATATATGTTTCTAATGTTAACGAATATGTTAGCGAAGATGATTTATTGAGTATCTTTGAATCATTCGGTAAAATTATTCACTGCGCTCTTTTGGTAAGTCTTTATTTTCATAATATGTTTAGCAAAACCATTGTTTAATATATATATATTTGGTAATATTTTAGCCGGACCTTATAACGAGAAAGCATAAGGGGTATGGGTAAGTAAACAATCGTATCTTTATTGTATTTGTTCGGTGATACAGGATTCTATCTTCGCAACCAGACAATATCAAGTTGAATATGACTTTATTTCGGGAGTAAATGTGAACTTTAGAGTGATGGTTTCCCTTTCTGCTCACGCGTTGTGTGCATTTTTTTTCTTCATTATTCCCTTGCATCTTTTCTTGTATTTCGCCTAATCTTAACAGACATTTGCCACCAAGCGGCATTTTAAGTTATCCGAAGAAGCTCTCTGCATTGAACTACTGGAATTCTTTGCTATATTTGTTCATATTTTAATTGTTATTAAATTAATAATTTCAAATATGGAAGTTGTGGGAAATTGCAAACTCACCATTATAATTTCATCTATGCACTCTATGCACTACATGCACTACAAAATTTTTTTTTATCACTATTATCGATACTATTATACCATTTGCCGTTTGTTCGGCCCTTTTTTTCTTTTTTTTTTTTTTTTTTTTGTTTATATACAAATTTTACATAACCGCATACTCCCATATTATATATATTCGTACATTCCGCAGACAGATAATCAATCACTCCAGCATCGTTCAGTAATGAACTGTCCATACTTTCGTGATATTGGCACCACCGCTTGGACCGTCGACATGGCTGTACTTCAAAATGCAATCCCTCCCAGCATTCAATGGCTTAGTATTAAGTACCTAAAATTTTTTAATAACCATCCCCCACTTTTCCCTATTCGTTAATTTAGGTTCATTGAATTTTATGATGAATCCGCCGCTACTACAGCTGTAAGTTCTATGAACAATTTTGAGTTAGGAGGTTTGATTTTACATGTTGGTAAGGCGGTGATTGGAGGTCCACTGAGTGAGGGTATGAAAGCAATCGAAAAACTACCCCCGCTTCCTGTTGGTGTAACCCCTCCACCTACTCTTGTGGCATCTCCTTCTGTATCTGCCGCAGGTTTGTAATTTATTGAATTACCTAGAAGACTACTATTTCTGGTTAATTTTAAACCCGAACTTAATAGCTGCGGCTGCTAAAGCTCAAAATGCTGCAGCAAAAATAGCGGCTGATTTGGCTGCTAGAGGACAAGCTGCAGTTGAGTCTGTCGCACAAGAAGAGAATATGAGTATTAGTGCTAGTCAACGCTATGCGATTATGCAGAAATTAGCACGAGCTGAGGTATATAATTAATGTGTACTCGATAATGTAAAAATTTATTTTTATCTAACATATAAGCTGCATAAAGTCATCTCCAGTTGTGTGCATTCGTAATGCTGTTGCACCTTCAGAAGTTGACGATACGCTTGAAGATGAATTCCAAGAAGAATGTAGTAATTACGGGAACGTTTGCAAAGTGGTTGTTCATGTTGATTTGGAAGAGGGTTTTGAAGGTGAAAGAGGTTTGGTTAAAATATTCGTTCAATTCGAAGAAGGAGCCGGTAAGTTTTTAAAATTCAATTACACCATGCTCTTTGATGACTCTATAGATTCGATGAATTTCAACATTTCTTTATGATTTGTAAAGACGCAGTGAAAGCCAAAGAAAAATTAGATGGTCGATGGTTCGGAGGACGTCGTATAAACGCTACTTTATTTGACCTTAAAAAATTTCAAACGGGAGATTACTCTAACTAACACTTTTATTCTTTAATGTGCAATTCATTATTTCGCTTACAATTGTCCTTTTATTATATAAAATGCTAATACAATCTCTAGCAAAGTTTTGTAATATATTCGTAAAAATTTTTTACATAAAATTATCATGTTTTTTGTAGTTTACATTGATAGTGTTATTAAACATTGCTTAATCTTAGATGTTGACATATTGTAAATTTCCCATTGCATTTTAATAAAAAAGTAGTATTACAAGCAGTAAAGATTAACAATTATATAAAATGTATTGTACATGTAAAATTATGAATAAAAATATGTAATAATTTTAGCTTTTATATTTCTGAATTAAAATAGATAAACTTCAGTTAAATAGACCTAAAAAAAAAAAAAATAATAAAAATAAGATAACTTACATCTTCATTTTGTAGTCTCTTGTTTGGATCTATTGTGTTTCTTAAACCAAGTAAACCTTTGGATACCGCTTCAGTGGCTCCAATCATTGGCTTTAATACGGCAACTGGAACTGCACGAATTACAGCTTTTACTGTTCCTTGAGTTCCAGTCTTCTCATATACTTCCATTGGCACGGCAAAAATTGTGTGCGCCGCAGTACCGATATTCTGTCTCAAACTTTTAAAACCAATCTCAAGTCCTGTAGTAAGAAATACATCATATTAATACCTTAAGGAAAAAAAAGCAAGGTTTTTAAATTTCGAAAATTTACCTTCATTTATATCTGCAGGTTGATTAGCATATTTGCTGATAAATTTCTTTTTACTTTCTTCATCACTATCAAACTCTTCATTATCCAAATTTGAGTCATCATTATTGCTAGTTCCGGGCTGGGCCTCAAAAGAAAGTATTTCTTCTGCATGTTCAAGTAGTATTTGAGTTCCAACAGCAAGTTTTGTACCATATTTAATTGCTTCCATGGTGGTCGCCTTTGCGAAAGATTGCGTTCCTCTCTGAAGACCTACACACAAATAAATAGAATATATACAACCAATACTTGATAACCTTAAACGTCTATACTCGTTCACGAGATTTTAATATAGCGACAAACCTTTAATGATCCTTCCATCCTTTTTGTATTGTTCAATTGGTAACAGAATAAGATCTGCAACACCTGAGCCTATGTTTACCAAAGATCGTATTGGAGCAACACCAGACACGATATTAGGTACTTGAGTACTAGTTATATGCGGTAGCCATGCAGCACCCAAGTCTTCTAATAAACGTGATACACCTTTAACCTATTAATAGGTATATATGAAATTATACTATTGGAAAGTAGAAAAACGGATGTCAAAACAGAAAAATATTTACCCCCGTTAATTTAAGGCCATGCAACGTCATTTCCGCAGCTTCGAGATGGAAAATATTCATCAGCTCAACCAAATTGCCTTCTTTTAGGCTAGAATAATCAATATGTTTTGGTTTATAATCCAATTTTATTACAATGGGTTGAATTTCGAAGAGTTCTTTAAACATGTACGTTAAGCAACTGATTAGGATATTGTAAATATGATATAATAATATAATAAAACATGTAACTTACGAAAATATATCTCATCGTCAGTATTTTGATTTTGATGAGGAATATCGTTAGTAGGGCCTTTGTAGGAGAAAAACTTAATCACAAAATTTAGTGCATCCTGGTCAATATAAAATCTTAATGGTAAAAGCTTAGCCTATAGTTAATTTAAACAATTGGTAAGTTAAAATCGAATCGTGAAAATGCATAATATACGAAAATTACTGTAATGACCTTTAGTCTAAACTCTTCAGCAGGATCAGTTGGTACAGGGCGAACGCTTTTTAACTCTATTCTGACCATATTAGATTTATTTTCACGAGGATTTGTATCATTGTCCGGACGTAGGTGGGACAAGAACTTATGCCATGCAGATGTTTTGATGTTGTCGAGAATTTCTATATCTCTAATAAGCAACAGCAATCGGGATGCTAGCAAATTATCTTTCGGAAACAAGTCAAATTCTAAATTAATCTTATCAAATTTAACGTCAAGTTTGCTTGTCCTTGAACGGCTGAACTTCGGTCGAGATGAGCGATTCTTTTGTTCAGATCGTTTACCATCTCGAACACTAGCATTATCAGAATCAACTCGCGAGGTTTGACTAGAGGTATCACTGTGGTCATCCATCATATATTCGAATTCAGATGCTAATTGTGATAATCCATTATGATCAGGACTCTTAAATGGAGAATCCACAAACAAACGATCAAATTGACTGGATAATTCTGTATCCATTGGGTTGCGTGCTTCACCTGCTGAAGAACCCGTTAAATTAGTAGCAGCCGTTGAATTATTTGCCTGCGCTAATGCCTCAGACGCTTGATTCCTAGTCTGTTTCCAGTCAAAGCCATCATACAGTTTCCACAATATGTTAAAATCACGAAGGTGGATTCTTGTTAAACTATTCGGCAGACTGTAAAGTAGAATTATATGAGTAAACAATATACTAACTGTATTACTAAATTATTCCATACTCACTCTTGCCTAACTTCCTCGAGCTCACTTGCGCTTGGAACAGAGAAGTAATCTTCTATAATGTTGAGAGGTTCTAAATCTAGGGGGTAGTCTTCGTCATCTTGAGGTATCACATCTGAATCTTTCGTAATCGTTTGCTGAGAGCTCGATGTTGAAACGGCATGCAATGACTGGTCTACCATGAAATCTGAAATAGAAACGAACAGTTATAAAATAATAATTGTAATTGCAAAAATTACTTAAATATATTAATACCATCACCGAAATCGTCAAATACGACCGCATTCTCAACAAAGTGAATATCTGATTCGGATGTTTCATCAATTTCCTCGATCGCATAGAAATTTTCCCGAAATTCTAAGTTAGAATTAGGACTACTACTAGATAGTTTGGATTTTAATGACTTTTGCTGAGGTCGCTTGAAAGCTTCTTCATCAAGACTCGCTAATTTGCATTATTTAGACTTTTCTTAACATGCAAATATATACAAACTCATTATAGCAATTCATTAAAATAATTACCTAACATATTCTGATAATCAGGCCCGTAAGAATTTTCGCTGTAGGCGTCTTTTGCGTTGGTAGTCACATGATGCACTCTTTGACTGAACAAATTTCGCAATTATTGGCAAAGTCGATAGGAAAGTATCAAAACAAAAAAATATATATATATGCACAATACCCTATTACTCTTTCTGAATTTTCTGCTTTAGGCATTAACAGACTAATAAGTGTCTGAAGAGTATCTACGCATGTCTCGATCGTAAGGTTTTCATTTGTAAGTTCAAGCTAAACGTATTTATTTTTTAGTACAAGAGAAATAGTATACGATAATTAATTGATCAAAAACCATACATATAGATGTGGATATATTTCTCCTTTATTAGTTTGCAGTATAATTTCCGCGAAATCTAGAGACGCAGCTTTTACAAAACCTATAGACTAAAACATTATGATATAATGTAAGCGTATGATATATATGGAGAAATAAATTTGTAAATGTATTTTACCTCCCAATACTTTTTCGCGCTTAAGGGTGATGAACCTAATCGATTAATGGATCGTTCATTAAGCGTTTTAACATCGTCAACAAGCATTAAATCTAAATTTTGAACGATTAATTTGGCTTTAAACATTGGTGAATCAGTTATAATGCTTGATGCCTGTTTTTGTTTTCCATTTTTTTTTTTTTTTTTTAAGAAAATTAGTTTATAAATTAATTAAAGAGTTAGGTTTAATAAGTTTATATAAGGTTTAGATTGAAATTTACCTTCAGATTATCAAACACTACAATAATTCTTCCAGCGTTATCGTAAGGGTTATAGTCAATTGAAGAATCGTTAACGGTGATGAACAACTTAGTATATTGATTAGGAAGATCCAAGCATGTCTCCTGTAAAATAGGTGTAAAAAATATATATAATAAATAAAATAATAATACAATGAACATTAGTTTAACATATATCCATATTTTATTAGTTGCATGAAATTTTTATAAATACCATCTCAGGCTCTTTCAAAAATGCAAGCATATCTTCGATCCATTGTGAACTTTTATTATGCCCTAAGGATACACCATTTAATGATAAGGTCAAATTCGTTTCTTTCGTATTCACGTCAATATCAAGCGAAATAAGCGCTATCAGAGAAATCATTGGACGGCTATTCTTTGCCTGCAAAAATGAATAAGATGTATGATTAGTTAGGCAAAAGATTTCCACAAAAATTTACGAATGAATTGTTACCTTAAAACTCTTGTTTAATGTTCGGGATAAAATCTGCATCTTTTCACGGTTGGATGTATCCCAAAAACTAAATTGGTCATTATCCAAAACTACATATGTATCATTCTAAGAAAAGATCAAATTATTAAATTTATGACATGACACTAGGCAAAATTAAATCATGTAAAAAACATACTTTGCCTTCATGTTTGACTACCGTGAAGAACCTAAAATCCGACATGTTAAGTTGATATGAACGTATTGATTGTGTATTGTCGATTTTTTTCTCTAGCTCATGTAATATGATAACTTCGACTAAAATAAATATGAAATATTATATTAAATGTTATAGAAATAATATGTGTAGGTAAACAATTCTACAAATCATACCATTAGTTATAAAGACAACCAATGATGCGAGACTTGGCCTTAAAGGTAATGTGTCATCCATGCGAGACCCTAGAATAGAGGCCTCAAGCCTCCTTTTTATTTCAGAATCTTCGGATTCATGCGAATCCATTCCATATGTTTTATCTTGGTGAGATTTTGGCTCATATCCACTCATCACATTTACACGGGAGACCGGTGGTGTGGATGGAATGTCATTGTTGCCAGAATCATTATTCTTAGGTTGCCAAATCGATAAATCATTTAGCAGTATTTGGAATTTATCGTATACTGACTTAGTTAAGCGCACACGTATAAAAGGAAAATTACAGTTGATGACAAAAAGCTACACGTAGAGAATATATTGTAAATACATAAATTAAATCCAAAATGTTAAAGGATTATCGATGAGATCAATGTGCTTACTGAGCTCTCAATCGTTCTCTGTTTAAACATTAAAATCTCTTCTTCTTCATTTTCAACAGGCCAATTAGTCCGTTCTTCTTCAAATGTAGTAAATGTCTGTGAAAAAGGTGATGATCGAATACTACTTCCTAAATATGACATTTTGTTTGCTACTGTACTAGCAGGTCGGTATGTGATTTCGCAATTAGGAAATACAGTAATAGCCTGAGTTATAGATCGATGATGTGCTGGTTGCATTTTTACAGCCTTTACTGCAAGGAAACACTTCGCGTCTGGCGCTATTGTTATAAAAAAACTATATTTAAATGATTAGCCGTAAAAAATGGGTTGAATTCAGCGATAAATACCTTGGTGTTCTTTAATAAAGACGTTAATGCCATTACACTCGATCTTAATCCTATTTTGTTGTGGATCAACTATATTTCTAACTGGTTCATTATGCTGCTGTATGCCAAAACTTGAAGAAAAAAGCGAATCATTTTGAAGTACACTGACAGTAGACACATTTATATTAATTATATCTGCGATAAGTAAATTTGAATGGATAATATAATTATCCACTACGCTTGGCACATTCTTGCTACTTATATCTGGACAATGAAGCCAAAGACGAATCAGCTGGCAATTAACTGCAAGACTTGACTTTTGCACAGATGTATTCTGAAAATATATACATATATAACAAATAAGAAAATAAGTTTTGAATGTGCTTATATGAGCGATGCAAAAAAGCTAACCTCATGCATTCTTCTCGTATCAAGATCATCAATTATATGTTGACTGGAGGATTGTTCAGTAAAATTATGCGTTGCAGTAGTTTCCGCTTCTGTAAGTGAACCAGCGTCGCTTGCACCTGTAGAAAGAACACTTATATAATTTTCTAATCGATCAATTATTCTAAGATCCAAGTGCATATGGAACGGTTCAAGCTCTACAATGATATTGGTAGCAATGGCATTGTGTAAGCCAGAATTTGATAACGCTCCTAATATCATAAATAAAGTTAGCACAAGATTAGAATAAATGTAAACTAGAATATCAAAGAATGTTATACCTTCAGTTGAGGCACCACCACTATTTAATTTTATTTTGATGACCTCTTTCGATGAATTGTTTCCATTGAAACTAAATTTAGAACTTATTTTATCAGATTTTCTCAAAATATTTTTATCTATATTTTTGTTTACAGGGAAACTAGGAAAGTCTGTCTCTTCAGGATCGTAAGAGTTCAAAAGCTGTGGATCGAAGTATAAAATTTGTGTATACTTGTCAAAGGCAGGAAGCGTAGATTCAGGTTTCAGTGTACCTAACTTAGTTTTTGAATTTGCAGTTAACGGATTTTTCAACCATTCAGATACTGAAAATTGCGATATTGCAATATCCATTGCGAAACTTAAAACGTCATCAGCTTCTGAACTCTTTTGAAATCCCGATGAATGGCCACCAATTGATGAACTACTATTCCTCCTCCTACCCACTGATAATGCATCTGGATCCCAACGTTCAATATGACAAGTTAAGTTGCAAATGTTAATTTTCAAGTGATCCATATTTAAATATTCAGTAGATCGAGTGTCAAAAAATTTTCGTCCAATGTCAAAATCAGATAATGGATCGTGGTATAATAAAAACAATTCAATTAAAGGTGTTTCAAGTTGGAGTTTTATGTTGGATACGCCAGAAGATATTGTGGCGTTATTTTGTGGACTCGTCATGGCGGGGAATGAGTTGGGAACAACTGAAGGATGAAATGAGCGTGATGGAGTTTTATAGGGATATGAAGTATGTGATGGCGAACGACTATGTCTGGAATAATTTTCACGTGATGTGGAAAAATCTGAATAACGTGTCGAGCCCTGATCAATATCAAAATTATAAAAATGATTATCTCGTATATGATTTTTTAAAGAACTATCATAATGCATTTTATAAGGATCATGTATGTTTGATGAAAAAGAATCTCTTTGTTGATGTCTCTGCATAATATTATGAGCACTATGTTGATAAACAAGGTCGTCTATAGAGCGATAATCTTCTTCCTGAATTGACTGCGGCATTCGGTGATAGCTTTTTCCCTCTAAGTCATGATAGTAATTTTGATTATTAAAAGTTCGAGAATTATCATGAACAAAATCATCGTCACTTTCAATGCTACTCGAAGATCTTGTTTCCAAAACGGATTTGCTTTTTGACAACGCATTTGCCAAATCAATAATCCATGCCATATGACTCGGTGTCAATACAGAAATTAATGATTTAATTGATCCCTCAATTATGAATGATTGCGTACTATTTGCTTGTTGTATAGCTTCTTGTGTGTAATGATACGAAGATGAAGGATTACTGAGATCAATTTGAATTGCTGGAAGAGCATCCGGACGCAATGTGACTTTAACCCTATTCTCCTCTTCAGGACATGAAAGAATCATTGCTTCATAAGGTTTCTGGGGTAATAGTTCATCATTTTGAATATTTGTATAGTCCTTTGTTCTATTTGAAGGTTCAAACCCTTTTTCTTCTGGAATTGTTTGATTATCGGTTGGATTTAATTCAGACAGCGCTTCTCTGATCCAAATACTTAACCCAGAAATAGTAACTGACTTTACTGTTTCAGAAAGTGCAGGCGGTAATGTTACACTTGCAGAGCCAGAAGTGTTTGATTGGACTGATTCATCCTCTAACCCAGGTGTTTCATCTCGGAAAGAAATAATTGGTATCTCTAAATCAAGACAATATTCTTTCGAACACTCAACATTATTTAAATTTTTATTAGGAGAAACGAATGAACGATGAGATAGTCGAATACAAGTATCTTTAAAAACTATTTTAACATTCGACATGAGCTTATCAATTAGTCTTGCCAAAATCTGGATGCCTTCAATACCAGTGTCTCCTTGTACAGGAGTTTGTTGCCCTAAAGTTTCCGACTGCTCCAGGCCCCCACCTAAATCATTACCATCCTGCTGAAAAATTGTGCTCCCATGAACTGATTGAGAAATAGAATTACGAAGTTCTTCGTCTTCATCAGGAGGTATTTCATGACGAAGGAAATCTCCCGCAAAATGAATAGAAGAAGAGAGTATGTGAGAGTCTTCAGGAGAAGCTTTTGCTAAAAAATACCAGATCATGAATATTCAGAACAACTATAATCATTATTGTATTTTTCACTTTTAATCTTAAAAGTTACCGTTTCTTGGTTTGACATGCTCAGGAACGGCGGTGATTTGCAAATTATGAATCTCTAAAATGCAATCACAATTCCAAATATTTTTCCACGGAATTTTTGCGACGATTCCACCTATTCGGCCGTCGACGATTACAACAGGTAAATTAGCGACGAGATCATTTAAAACCTATGCTCACAATAAAGGAAGGAAAAAAGGTTAATATAATTTGTAATCGAACAAGATCCAGTGCATATTTCTCAAACTAAAAAGTTATATGACAAAAATAAGTACCTCTACATTGAGTTGTAGCTCTTTTAAATGAATCAGCCCATTGCCCAGTTGAACATCTAGATTATCAAGGTCAAGTTCCTCAGCTAGAAATTGTCCTAATGCCTTTTTGAGTAAAAATTTAAGCAGTCTCTTCTGGATCGTCGCAGGAACATTGATACTCAAGCCCCAACCACTAAACGGCCAACCTTTGTACATTGTTTCTTAGAGTGTAAAAGAAAAAGAAAAAGTTGTATTAGCGGATTCTTAACTGCCGACCAAGTAGATATAAAAATTTGACTTATTAAAGTCACATGATAATACAGTGTTGCTATAGGGCACAGCATTGCTGGCTGCGGCTGGAATTTCAGTGATCCGATATGCAAATAGACGTCATTTGTTGCACGAGGTTATCATGCACGGTAGCTTATTTATACACTTTAAAGTACTTTTCGAGAAATGCAACGTTTCACCAATAAAAAATCGGATTAAAGACTACTTTTAAACATAATATATGTCTGGATTAATTAAACCCCTACCATGCTCTTGTAAAGTTTATCTTTACTCCTATACTTGCAGTCCATGTTTTATTCTTTGTTTATAAATTTCTTCAAATTTCTAATTTTTAAAGATCTTTGGTATAACTATATCGCACTTACCTTTTTTTTAGTTTTTTTGTTTAGTAATTTGATTAATATACCTATTTATTTTTAAAAATTATTTTATATTATTTTTTTTTGTAGTACTGCAGTACTATATAAGAGTTTGTACTGCTTTATATGCAGATTTATTTTGGAATTGTACTATCTAGTTTTTTTTTTTTTTGATTTAGTTCAAAGTGCTCACTTTGAAAAACAAGTTTTTATTCAAGCTAATAAATTACAGGTACCTTTAGAGCAAAGTTGGCAATATACTCTATTGAAAAAATTGCAAACCAATGGAGCCAATAGAACCAATAGAACCAATAAAGCCAATGGAATTAGATATTAGTTATTAACAAATATTATATTATAAGCTAGTTGGCCTCTATTGGTTTTATTTGCAAATTATTTTTAATAAAGCAATAAAGTAATACCAATAAAGTTGTTCTTCATTTATTCTAATAAATAAATATACTAACTTTGCTCCAAAGGTTCCTAAAGGACCCAAAATATACATAGATAGATCAGATAGTAGTTTGCTTATTTTTGGTTTTTTTAATACAGATTTTTTTTACCGATATTTATAGGAAATATTTAAAGTATTATGCATTATATATTTTAGACTATTTAATTAAAGTTAGGGTAAGAGTTAGTTTAAAATTAGGGTAATGATACCTTATATAAGTAAAATCACCACCTTACCATTTTTTAGTAGTATTTTATAATTTTTTTTTCTTTTTTTTTCTTTATTGAGCTAATCTGTATTGATCAAAACAAACAAGTTTAATTGGCTATGTATCAAGTAATTGCACAATGTTTTAAACAACCTCTATTTATAGTAATTTTTTGATTATTTTTGAGATTTTTAGCAAATCTTTCTATTTTAAAGGACTATTAAAGCCAGGTATCTATGTGTTTTTTATTATTTAATTAAAATTAAATAAAAGTAGATTAGTTAGAAGTTGAGTTAAAGACATCTTAGGAAAGTGCCAAAATCATCTAATTTCTTGAAAGAAAGCGGGTTTTTGCCAATATGGGGTGTTACGTATTAAAACAACCCTTTTATACATATATTTTATTTTGAGATAATTGAATTTAATCATTTGTTTTGATTTTCGGACTGATCCGGGATTAATTAAATTTCACAATTTTGATTGGTTAAATGTAACAAGTGACTATCGAGTAATCTTGTGATATGTTGGCCTTACAAGGCCTCGTGTAATTTTTTTTTACAATTATCTTGATTTTTTATTATACAAATTGACTTTCATTTATAATTGAAAAATATCGATCATGCCAAAATTTACATAAATCTAATAAAAACTCAATTTTCAAAAATTGCAAAAAAGGACTGTTTTAATACATAACACCCATATGGAGTGTCTTCAATTAAAAGGGCCCATTTTTACATATATTTTATTTTGAGATATTTGAGTTTAATTATTTGTTTTGATTTTCGGACTGATCCGGGATCAATCAAATTTCACGATATTGATTGGTTAAAGACGGCAGGTGACTATCGGGTAAACTCGTGACGTGTTGGCTCTACGCAGCCTCATGTAATTTTTCTTTTTACATTATCTTGATTTTTTATTATGTAATTCGACTTTCATTTATAATTAAAAAAAGTCAATCATGTCAAAATTTATATGAATTTAATGAAAACTCATTTTTCAAAAAAATGTAAAAATGGGCCCTTTTAATTGAAGACACCCCATATATCATTTATTCTAATTAGCTAATACAATATATTTTTTTTTTAATTTGGCAATTCTGCTCTTTGTGTCTGTAGAATTTATTATATGGGAAAATAAATTTGTCGCGCCTGCGACATGTCGCACCCCCTGCTTCAACCAATCAAATCGCACAATTTTATAGGCAAAAAATTTTATTTTTTAAAAATTTAAAATTTTACTTAATAAAGCGTAAAATATATATAAAATAGCATATTATATAATGTAAAATTTTATTTTGAACAACTTTTTCTGTTATAAAAATAGGTTGTCTTAGTAAAAAAAACGTTTTATAAGAAAAATCAAAATTTTCCAAAGTTAGCACATATAAAACTTTTTTTTTAACTAAAACAATCTACCGTTTTAACTTAGAAAAAGTTGTTTAGCATAAAATTTTACATGTAATACTTAAACATAAATATAGATTATATTAGTAAAAAAAAAGTTTTATATGTGCTAACGATCGAAATTTTTGATTTTTTTTATAAAACGTTATTTTTTTACTAAGACAATCTATCGTTATGACTTAGAAAAGGTTGTTTAGAATAAAATTTTACATTATATGCTTTGATATCGCTTATTATTTTTACGTTTTACTAGTAAAATTTTTATTTTTTAAAACTTAAAATTTTTTGTCTACAAAATCGTGCGATTTGATTGGTCAGAATCAGGGTGCGACATGTCGCAGGAGCGACAAATTTCTATTCCTTTATTATATAAAAACTGTTTATACAACTTCACAGACTACTCTAACAAAAAGCTTATCCAACTTAATGCCCAAATGCGATTCGCCTAGTGATTTTTTGTCTCAATTCAAATTCTTAGCTTATTAAGAATATGTGTCCTCCTGTCACTAGCAGGCAATTGCGCTACCTATCAAGATTGCCAACTTTCCTTAATCTTCCTTACCTAGCCTCTAGGTTAAGAAACATAAATCCTTATAAAAACAAGATTTATGAAAATAAAAAGGAAAATAAAAAAGAGAGAAGTACTACAAAACCTAAAACAGCATACCAATCATATACTACAGTACTAAGGGAAGTGCAGAAAAGCACGTAATTTTTTAGAGGAGGTGGGGGTCCCCAAATATCATGTCCTATATATATATATATAGTATAAATAGTCAATCATATTGAAAAAAATTGATTTTTAGTTAATCGCAGATAATTGCTACATAGTAAAGTCTAGATTTTACTAAGCAAATCAAAAAAAATCGATTAATTGATGATCCGCTAGTCAACTGATGCATGATCATAGTGTAATGTGATGCAAATTACTATGTAAATCACTTACTTTACTGAAACTTAAAAAAAAGTATATATGTTTTTATAATAAAATAATAATATTTTGAAAATATAATAAATATGCTTTTATATAAAAAAATATTTTAATAATGTTTTTATAATATATTAATAATATAATAAAAATTTTAAAAATAAAATAAAAATTTAAATCTGTTTCAAAAATATTATAAAATTATTATAAAAACATTATTATTATATTTTAAAAATAGTTTAAAATAAGCTTTTTAAAAATGTTTTTAAAACATTATTTTAATATTATCAAAATTATTATAAAAACATTATTATTATTATTTAAAAATAACTTAAAATAAACTTTTAAAAATGTTTTTAATACATTATTAAAAATATTGTAAAAATATTATTATTATATTTTAAAAAAAAATTTAAATAATTTTTTTAAAATATTTTTAAAACATTATTTTAATATTATTAAAAATATTATAAAAACATTATTATTATATTTTAAAAATATATTAAAATAAGTTTTTTAAAAATATTTTTTAAACCAAAATTATTTTTAAAAAATGCTTATATCTCGTAATTTTGCTTATGAAACCATCCTTCGTATTTTAACAAAAAATCTTTTTTGCGAGATTTTGGGGTAAACACATTTGTCTAAATCATTATATTATTGATTTGTTTTATTTATATTATATTTAATATTATAAAATATATTATAATATAATATATTTATATAATATAAATATTTATATTATACTATAAATATGAAATTTATTTAGTTTAATAATGTTTTAAAAATGTTTTTATTAATATTACTAAAACAGTTTTAATATAAATAATTTATATTATTATTATTAAATTATAACTAGTAATTATTATGTTTTTTAAAATATAATAAAAACATAATAGATATATAATCATAATATTTTTAATTTTTTTATAGTTTCAGTAAAGTATAGACGAAATGCTACGATCACCCAAGGAAAAATATTTTTCTTACTAAGTTAATAAGTCATGTCAACTAATTGAAAGTTGTAGAGTTCGTCGAGACGCATTTAACGGTGGTTAGATCATCAAAATAGGCCTAGTAGATGCGGAGATATCATTGAAAACGATTGGGCGACTATATAAATTTCTATGTAAACAAACATTTGTTTAGGGCAGTATCATTAATCACCTGATTATTTTTTATCAGAGGCCTACCCCCCTCCCTCTTCCTCAATATATAAATAGTCAGGTTCTTATATATAATTTCAACTTTTTTTACCCCCTCCCCTCCTAAAAAATCACTTGATTTTTGTTACTCCCCTTACATAAAATTTTACATAGTCGTCCAATCGTTTTTTGAAGATAACTCGGCATTTACTGGGCCAATTTTAATGATCTTACCACCTTTAGATTCGTCATAATGAGCTCTACAACTTTCAATTAATCGGTATGATTCATTAACTTAGTAAAAAAAATATTTTTCCTTGGGTGATTGTGGCATTTCTACCTATAATATAGATTATTATAGCAGAAATGCCATAATCACCCAAGAAAAAATATTTTTTTACTAAGTTAATGAATCATGCCGATTAATTGAAAGTTGTAGAGCTCGTCGAGACGCATCTAACAGTGGTAATATTATCAAAATTGGCCTAGTAGATGCGGGGATATCGTCGAAAAACATTGGGCAACTATGTAAAATTTTATATAAACAAATGTTTGTTTACATAGAATTTTACATAGTCGTCCAATCGTTTTTCGACGATATCTCCGCATTTACTGGGCCAATTTTGATGATCTAACCACTGATAGATGCATCTCGACGAGCTCCACAACTTTTAATTAGTCGACATGACTCATTAATTTAGTAAAAAAATATTTTTCCTTGGGTGATCATAGCATTTCGTCTATAAGTGATTTACATAGTAATTTGTGGCACGTTATATTATGATTATGCATCAGTTGACTAGCAGATCATCAATTAAGTAAACTTATTCAGCAGATCAAAATACACTTACTACAAATTTTTGTAAGTATTGGAGAAGTTTTTATTATTTAACTTATAATTTTTACGTTCTTCGAATATATTTTTTTTAAAAAATTTTAATTTTTTCGTCAAACGTAAAAATCAAAAGTCAATTATAAAAAATTTTCCAAAACTTATAAAAATTTTGTGATAAGTGTATTTTGATCTGCTGAATAAGTTTACTTAATCAATTTGTTTCGATTTGCTTAATAAAATTTAGACTTACTATGTAACAACTTTTGTCGATTGTGGGGTAGCTTATTTTTAGATCAAAGACTTTTTTGAGTTTTTTTAAATTTGATTGGTTAATAGTCCTATCATTAGGGGTCAGGACCTATGTAAACCCTAATTATGTTATTTACTGCACTTCTCTTAGGGATGCATCGGTCCTGAAAAAGACCGGTCCAGGACCGGGACCGATAAGGACCGTGGGACCATTAAAGGACCGGTCCTGGGACCAGTCCTTGTAAACATAACTGTGATATTCGTATTACCCAATCAAATTTCTTGATAAGGTGTAACGTAGATCATATGATGTTTGTTTACATTTGACAGTAAAAATTACGTCATTTTTGGCCAATAAAATCTTATGTATTAAGATTGACGTAATTATTAAAGGACCGTTATGGGACCAAAGGACGAAGGACCGGACCGGACTGGGACCATAAACACTATGATAACAGTCCTCTTAGGGACCGGACCGGACTGGTGCAACCCTAACTTCTCTAAATAAAATGAGAAAAGATAAGAAAAACAAAAAAAAAACAAAACAAAATTGAAGAATTCTAATATATACCACAGGTGATTATCACCTATAGTACAATAGCCAATCAAAATTTAGGATCAGGTGTAATATGTAAATCAATTTTTGTGTAACAAACCCAAACAAAAAACGAAGAATTTTTAAAAAATTGCTTCTAATCTAAAAATTTGTCTATGAAACTACTTTTTTTTATATAAAAAAAAAATTCTTTGCAAAATTTTACTATCCCTTAGATTGTAACACAGGCAAATTTTAAAATTTTTAATAAAATTTTAAATATTGATTTTAGCCATATCTTTTCTAAGTAAAAAATATTCTTTAAGTTTTGTTTTAGTAACTTGTTATAAAATTTTTTTAAAATCATTAGAAAACTTTAATATAATAAATGTTTAAAGTTCTTGTATTGGCATTTTTACTATTAAAATTTTTCTTTAGATTTTTTCAAATTTTATATGTTCCCGTCTATAAAAAAATTCTTTACTTCTAATACAAGTCTTAATTTTTACAAGTAAATCATTAAAGTTGCAATAATGAAAGTTGTCATCCTTTATATAAACTACAATATTGTCTTAAGAACTATAGTTCTAAAACTAAAACTAAATAAGATCGCAGAAAAATTGTAATAAAATTTTTTAAAAAAATTTTTTCTTAAAATTATCTATTTTCAGCTTATATGTAACTATAATTTATTTTCTTATAATATAAAAACTAATTTTGCAAAAAAGTAATCCTTATTTTCAAATATAATTGTACAAAGTTTTATTTAATTATTTTAGTATTTTAAAAAAGTAAATCAGAGCTAAAAAAGTGCAAAAA
>QKWP01000259.1:60210-80418 GCA_003550325.1 Gigaspora rosea
CTTAGATTGTAACACAGGCAAATTTGCCTGCGTATTTTAAAATTTTTAATAAAATTTTAAATATTGATTTTAGCCATATCTTTTCTAAGTAAAAAATATTCTTTAAGTTTTGTTTTAGTAACTTTGTTATAAAATTTTTTTAAAATCATTAGAAAACTTTAATATAATAAATGTTTAAAGTTCTTGTATTGGCATTTTTACTATTAAAATTTTTCTTTAGATTTTTTCAAATTTTATATGTTCCCGTCTATAAAAAAAATCTTTACTTCTAATACAAGTCTTAATTTTTACAAGTAAATCATTAAAGTTGCAATAATGAAAGTTGTCATCCTTTATATAAACTACAATATTGTCTTAAGAACTATAGTTCTAAAACTAAAACTAAATAAGATCGCAGAAAAATTGTAATAAAATTTTTTAAAAAAATTTTTTCTTAAAATTATCTATTTTCAGCTTATATGTAACTATAATTTATTTTCTTATAATATAAAAACTAATTTTGCAAAAAAGTAATCCTTATTTTCAAATATAATTATACAAAGTTTTATTTAAATATTTTGGCATTTTAAAAAAATAGATCAGAGCTAAAAAAGTGCAAAAACGCAAACAAATTTGCCTGTGTTCTACTACAATCTAAGGGATATACAAAGCACCCTTTTAATTCCTAACCCTTACCCTAACCCTAACATTAAAAAGGTTTGTTTTTTGTTTTAATACAGTCCGGTATTTTTCCAAATTTGGCATTCCCGAATATATACATGATCTACATTGCGGAACTTGCAGCGATTTTCTAGAATCTATTGTGAAACTAAATTTGATTGGTTACCAAATTTTCATATATATAACAGATAATCGGATGGCAAAAAGTGCTTTTTAAAAATGCTAAGCAAGCTCATAAGTATAAGTTCTTATAAGCTGGATCAAGAAGCTGGTGCTGTACGAACCTACGTTGTGTGTATTTAGAAATGTCGACAATATAACGTCAAATAAGAATTTTGGCATTTTGTAAGTGTATATTAGTTCTTTATTCAAAAGTACTGAAGTTGCTTTTTAAAACAAGTTTATCTATCTAATTTGCTACTAAAATTCATATATTTTAAACCAATTTTACCTAAATTGTCTTTAATATTTGTTAAATCAGCAAACAACACTTCCAAGTTCATGATTTGTTAAAAATATAAAGCTTAGTATTTTTAGACGTGATTTGTGAATGGTCAAGGTTTCCTATGATATGTAACTTTCATACGTACAATAATTAAGTATTTTGTACAATTTTTTTTTTGCTTTATTTAATCATTTTAAACTTGAAACGCTTATTCATATATGAATACTTAAATAACCACCTTTTTTCACATTTTCAGAATATTTTGGCTGCTTTTTTATATTGTCTCTTTGGTCTCACCAGCATCAGTTGCATTATGAAGATCTCGAACTTGTTGCAAAATTATTAATAATTCCTCTTTTTTTTTGTTCTTAATCCTCTAAATTGCGGTCGTTTAGCTTCATTTAAGGATCTGATTAAATTTTCGATTGCGAATACTATTTCTTCTTTTTTCAATGAACTCTCAGATGATTGTAATTGTGCTTAATCAAAAGTAACAGGAATAGAACGGGTAGGCTCAGATTTAATTAAGCCAAATTTACCCTTGATATAATTTATACGTTGAGCTTGGGCTTTATTGCTAAATGATTTCTTTTGCACACTTAACTTATTATTTTTGTCTAAACCTTCAAAGCTATGATTTAGATTTGGATTTAGGAAACCAGTTTTTCTTAACCGAATTCGAAACCTCTGCGATTCTTCTTCATAGTCTGGACGGCTTCGTGGACCCGAACTTTCAGAATCTGCATATCCCATTGTAGCAAACAACTTTTTCGTAGCTACCAAGATAATATTTATCAGGAAGAGAAATCTTATGTATAAATAATGATATTTTTATATTTATTCTTATATTTATTCTTACCTTCATGAATTTTGTACAATTTCTTGCAACAATTTCCCAATGCTTTTGAGCTGGTATAGGTGGAATTAGCGTTTTTAATGTTTTATTCACCTCTTCAAGTATAGAATCTAAACCTTGATGCTGATTAGACCATCCTGACCGTGCTACAACAGAATTATTTTCGATAATTTGACGAATCTCAGGACGGAGACGTATTAATTGTTCTTCATCAGCTATTTCAATAGCTTGGTAAATAGGGTGCCGCAGTGCAGACCAGATAGGAACAAATATTCTACATGCAGCTGATTTAAGTAAAGGTTGATTATATATAACGCAAGTGAGAAAGTTTATGATTGCTTGTAAGTACCAAAAGATCTAAGTATAATTTAAATATTAATAATTGGAGTTTAAATATTTATAATTATAAATTACTAAATACATACCTGTTGATATTTTAATTTGTATAGTTCATTTTTTTGATTTTTAGCCCAATCAAGAAAGCAATTAACAGAAGGATTAGAAGCTGAAACAACATATGGCCAAACCAACTCCATTGCCATTGCATGCCGGTAAATATTACACACTGAATCCCATGCTTTATGGTGATCAGCACATTTTTTAAAATAACCTAACTGACTTTCGGTTCTATATCCTTGGCATTGTGCAAAATCTCGTAAGTCAACGTCCCTATATTCGTAATATAATAAAAATTATTAATTTTTATATTTAAAATTACAGTTAATTATAACGAACAATGTGAGAAATTTTTAAAAAGTTCTGACTAGTGCTCCGATCGAGTTGACCCGAATGACCCGAAACCAACCCGGTTATAATAAATTTATTAGATGGGTTATGTCCCATATAGTAAATTCATTATTACCGGGTTGGTTTCGGGTCATTCGGGTCAACTCGATCGGAGCACTAGTCAGAACTTTTTAAAAATTTCTGGTATAAAAATTCTGCTATATTTGTCGCTCGCTAATGCATTATATGAAATTCGTTATATGGGTTTAGTGCTCCGATTGAGTTGACCTGAATGACCCGAAACCAACCCGGTAATAATGAATTTATTATATGGGACATGACCCATCTAATAAATTTATTATAACCGGGTTGGTTTCGGGTCATTCGGGTCAACTCGATCGGAGCACTATATGGGTTAGTGATTTAATAATTAAATTATTAAGTTGGATAGTAAATTTTTAATTATACTAATATAGTTTTTTTTTTCGAGCCTTTTTGGATATAGAACGTTCGTTATTTTGGTAATTGAATGTAGTTTAAATATTATTACCAATTCAATTCTACGAAGGCTTTTAACATATTCATTTCTTCGTGAAGTGGACCAGGCAACAAAATGATACTCGGGTATTCATTTTTAAATTTTTGTGCATAATGGTAGGGAAGTCCATCACAAACTACTACAATCCATTTTCGATTACCACTATTAATTCCACTAATATTTTGAATATGGTCAAAAACCTTGCGAATATTTTCAACGGAATTTGGATTGATTGGTAAAGGATCGGGAACAAGAATATCAGGTATTTTAACACCGCCTTGAGGTTCTAAATTTTGGGGTATACTTATTGAACTTGTAGATTTATCTGATATACTTGTATTAGGTTGATAGGGTCTAAAAATTAATGGCTTATTTGAATCTTTCTTGTCTTTCTTATCGGATATGGTTTGTTCTTTTTCTTGTTGAGTTTCAGCAAGTGTAGGAAGTTTTGCATGACATTGAGGACATTTACGCTTAGAATTTTCAATTTCAATTTTACCACATTTACGACATTGTTTTTGATTGCTTGTTCTAGCACTTTGATTAATTACTAAATCGTCAATAACATTTATATCTTCTTTTTTTTCTTCGCACAATTCAGTTAAAATAAATGAAAGATAATCGTGAAGCTGACGATCAAGTAATACTTGCATTTCTGGAATAAGGCCAAATAAACTTTCAATTTGCGACACATTAAGATTTTGATGTGGCCAAGGATTTTCAAAATTTTGTATTTGATTAGTAGGATTAAAGTTAAATAAAACAAAACTAGTGACCGTATGAAAGATCACTTTATTATATCCGCGATCCAAATAATTTTTTTGGCCTTTTTGTTCGTTATCAAATGCCATAAATACTAAACCGTTTGGAAATGGTTCAGAATTACCCGCTAAAGTTTCTTGCCATTTAATAAATTTGGTAAAACCACCAGCATTTATAATATGGCCATCGATGTCAATTATTGTTTTAGATTTTGCTATAGAGTACTTTATTGCTGATAGTGCTAAATTAATTGAAGATACGTATTTCAAATGTCTTATTCCATATATATTATCAATTACTACAGCACATTTAAAAAGTTTTTCTACTTCGTAATGGTCTTCATTTTCGTTAAATGTAAGAGTTTTTATAAATTCTACTACAACTGGATTACGCATCATAAGCCATTTAGATGGGGAATAATTTAAGAGACTATCTAAATGAAATCGCTCACGGTCATTTATTAATTTAACGACATCATTATATAAGGCATTTCGTTTTCGTTTGGCGATTTCTATAGCAGCTTCAACACGCACTTGTTGATTATCATATTTATTATTCAATTGTTTCTTTAATATTTCATTTTCGAGTAGTAATTGTTTATTTAAACGTTCTAATTCATTAATTTTTTTTATAAAACTTTCATATTCGGGATCCGGTAATGACACTTGAACCTCAAAATCACAAAAATTCGGTTCATTATTAGACAATTCGATTTTCTTTTTATTTTTTTTCATTGGAATAAAAAAAACAGAATCACCAACTTTTTCTAATTGCTCAAGAACAAAATTTTTAACAATTATATTATTATAATGTTTTTGACATACGGAATAATCAGTCAAAGAATTAAGGAACGGAGACAATTTTGGAAGATACTTAACTAAAGCCTTGGCTTTATTCACTACCATGGGAGCATCCGCATGTCGCCACTTTTGCTTTTCAAGTGTTTCACATTTTGCCAACTCACTTCCTGGATAATCTCCAATGAGAAATTTAAACAAACAAGGTAACTCTTTGGCTTCTGTTCGTGAATTCGCCATGTCTATATATGAATATATATATATAATTTAAGTGGAAATATAAAAAAAACTGCTTTAAAAACCTTCGGGGATCCTCGCGGATTCTAAACCTACGAACTTTGAAAAATGTATTTTGACAATTTAATTTTTTTAAAAAATCGGGTATATCTTTTTTTGACATCACGAAGTTCACGGGTTTTGCATTGAGAAGGATGATCGTCCACCAATTAGATTTCAAGGTGCGATTTGGAATATTCTAGATTCGATTTCCAAAATTGGTAAAATACCGGACTGTAATAAAATAATTTATTTTTATTTATGCATTGTAGATCACAGGTGATAATCACCTATGGTGAACATTATATTATTTCAACAAAATTGATATAAAATTAATTTAAAAATTATATAGACTACATAGAGTTAACACTCTACCAAAGTACTATATGTACAGTACATAAAAGAAAAAAAAAGCAAAAACAAGAAAGAAATTTCTAGAAAGTTCCATAAAGATCCAACACATTAGTTACTATTTATCTTCATAAACAGTTACCATGATTCTAACTCATGATAGATGGTTCTGTTTTGGTAGGTGCATAAGGGAGCTGTCGTAAATCAGGTGCTTTCTATCTCTTAAGGAACTACTCCCACCCACCCACACCTGACACCTTATTAGCCAATCAAATTGCACAAAAAATTTATATATTAATTAATGTTGCGGATGATCGTGAAATTGGATTATCGTGAAATCCACGTGATCTCCGTATTATCAGATTTCCTAAAATTTCTGTAAATCGTGTAAACAATCGATCTATTGATTTATATTACGTAATTAAAACAATCGAATACTATAACCGGGGTCCAATATATGCCTATATGCTGCATTCTTGATACTGTATCTATATATAAAAGACCTTCTAACTGTATCAAAAAGGCAACCCTAACCCTAAACACGAGGCAAAAATTTTTTTTTTGTTAGTTGTTTTATAGACTCTAACCCTAAACACGAGGCAAAAATTTTTTTTTTGTTAGTGGTTTTATAGACTCTTTTTTGCCTCGTGGTTAGGGTTAGGATTAGATCGCCTTTTTGATACAGTTAGAAGGTCCTTTATATATAGATACCAAGAATGTGATTTATGCATCATATAGGCATACCGACCAGTTATAGCATTCAATGATTATGTAGTGTAGATCGATTAAATCGATTGTTTACACGATTTTTAGAAATTTTAGGATATGGAGATCACGTGGATTTCACGATAATCCAATTTCATGATCATTCGCGACAATTAATAAAAAACTTAGATATTATGTAACTTTTGATTTACCAAACTATTTTAGATGATTTAACTACCAAAATAATCCTCTCAAAGAGAGGATTCTAGCAAGCCCAAAACTATTAAAATCCAATTACTAGATCGTAAGATCAATCTAGATTGATATAAGATTATATAGTATATTAAAATATTATATAATATTTATAGTAATACAAATCTATATTGATGTTATGATCTAGTAATTTGAATTTAATGATTTTAGATTTGTTAGAATTCTCTCTTTGAGAGGATCATTTTGGTAGTTAAATTATCTAAATTGGTCCAGTAAATCAAAAGTTATTTAATATTAAATTTATATATAAATTTATAATTTTAATTAAAACTTTTTTATAATTTTGTCCAGAATTTGATAATTCTGGCCAGAATTACACTGATACATTGGCTAACCCACCCACCCACCAAAAAATCACCTGATTTCTGTCAGCTTCCTAGCCCAAAATAAAAGGATTAAATACTACTGATTTTTTGAAGTGAGTAAACCAAGATGCCCACTTTTTGTGAAATTTTAAAAGCCTAAAGGAACAAAAATATCACTTGTAAGGGTGCTGCCAGAAATCAGCTAATTCGATTTTGGCCAAAATTTTGATCCTCTTTTATTTTAGTTAGGTCTTCATATTAAATTTTTAGCTTTTCTTATCTTCTTTTCTAGGAAATTAGCTAATTTCTGTTCCTCTTCTAACAAATTTTTAAAGAGTGTGTAGTCAGAAAAACTTATTTTTTGTTGTTCCCCTTTGTTTTACTACAGGTTACTTCGTCGACAGAGTATACTAAATCCTACCAAAATTTCTCATACAAGGGCGCCACTTTTTGCCAGTTATCTTATAAAAGTATGCTTTTGGCTTGCATGTCAAATATGCAAAGGAGTTTCCAGAAGAAAGAAGCAGGTTGATCTTTGTAAAAACTACCTTTCTGTGTTATTCTACTATCCTATTAATAGTATAGGCAACGCTCCAACAAAAACTTTTTGGTTCCCATCTGTTGGAAAATTTGGTTCAGATGATCATCAGGAAGAGTACTTGGCTAATACAATATATTGTTTGTATAATATATTATATATAAAAATTTTATTAGTAAATAACTTTTAATCTACTGGACCAATTTTGACGATTTAACATATACACTCTTCCCATCGATCACTTGTCCAAAATTTTAAACAAAAGAAAAACAAAAATTTTTTTTTAGTAAAAGACGAAGCAGCTATAATACTGGTTTTTATAAAGATCAACTCTTTCCTGTTTTCCTTGGGACTCCTTTATATATTTGGCAAGCAAGCCAGAAGCGTCGATTGTGCAAGATAACTGGCAGTGGGTCCCTTGGTACAAGAAATTCTGGTAGAAGTTTTTTTCTGTCGATGAAGGTTTTTATAGTTTGGCTAGACGGTAAACTAAAAAAATAAGTTTTTCAACACACTCTCTAAAGGTTTTGGCTACAAGAACATATTCAACCATACACCCACTATCATATTCTTGCTTGAAGTTTTTTTTTTTGGAATTTTGGATGAAAAGTAGGAGACCCGGCGTACCCCCTCCAAAAGATCGGCATTGTTGTTCCTATCCTAATCAGGAAGAAGGCATGCAGGTGGATAAACAGAAACAGACACGTAATGAGACGTGGCGTAATGGAGTAGGCAGATCTGCAAAAAATAAATTCTAGAATGTTCTTTTAGTTTCTTTTATGTACATATAGTACTTTGGCGAGGTACTCCTTGCACAGTACTATATAATCTTTATCGCCAGGCATAGGTGTAAATAGTGCTATCATAGCCATTTACTTCTTGCCTTCCTCTTCTATTTTTTCATTTTTACTTTGTACTTTTTTGGTCTTCGTTTAGGTTTTTTAGTGTTTCCCCCTTCTTTCTATTTCCTTTTATTTTCTTTATTTGTTTCTTTTATTCTAGTAGAATCCTGCTACTCGAAAAGTTAGGAGAAGAGGGTTAAGAAGTAGGCAGTTATGATAGGCGGCAAACTCCAATTGGTGATTCAGACACTCTAAATCTACCTAGATAAGGGGTTACGATGAGAAAAAGTTTGTTATAGCAGGTCACATTTAAGGATCTTTTAATGACACCTGGGTGGGTCGCACTTTAATATAATAGTCACCATAGAGTAGACATAACACATGCTGTACTGGTGTTACAAAATGTGTATAAATAAAGTTGCGGCATGAACTGCCGAATTCAAAAAAAAAAAAAATTTTGCCGATTTAACTACCAAAATGATCCTCTCAAAGAAAGAATTCTAATAAGCCCAAATTTACAAAAATTCAATTACAGGATCATAAAATCGATATAGATTTGTGTATTTTTCCTATATAGTATTTATTAAAATTTGGATTTATCTGTACTAAATTTAGTACTTTGTACTAAATTTAAACAGCTTTTTAGCTACAATATCTAATAATTTAAATAATTAATTATGATTTTAAATAACTCTTTATAATTGTTAGATATAAGCATTATATATAAAAACTTTAATAACTTTAAGTCTTATTTTTGATTTTATATGATTTTTTTCTAAAAAGTTTTCTTTTTTGTTAAGATTTTTTCATGCTAAGCCACAATTTAAAAATTACTAGTAATTTATAATATAAAATATAGATAAAATGTACTAAATTTAGTACAGTCAAAATTACATAAAAAATTAAGATTATTAAAAAATTTGTTTCTTAATAATTTTATTATTAAGGGGCATGCCATTTATTATATGATTTTTATCATAGATACATGGTCAGAGATAGTGATACCACCAAAATTGATTTTTGAAAAAGGCCTATTTCATCTTCATTAAAGAAAATTAAAATTTTTTATAAGAAAGAGCAAATAAAATTTATATAGATATGTTCTTTATAATTTCGTCTATTCAAAAAAAGTATCAAATAATTTCGTCTTTCAAGTAAAATAGATCAAAAACAATTTTGTCTTCAAATTTTAATTTCGGGGTTTAAAACTCTAAATGCTTTCGTCCTCATGTATAGTCAGAGATAGTGATCATGTCTATATATTATATTAATTAATTAGAATTAGATAAAGTGATTACACTATACATGGATAGTAATAGCTACTAAGTAAAAAATATTACATGATAAATGGTATGCCCCTGATATAAAAAAAATACTGCTAATAATTTTTGAATATTTATTAAATTTTTGTATATAAAAAAAATTTGGGTTTTAAATTTTTTGGATTTTTTTTAAGTTTTTGAAATTGTCTAAATCTAGTACAAAATAGTAAATCCAAACTATTAAATAAATACTATAGTAATAATATATAAATCTATATTGATCTTAGGTAATACAAATTAAATAAATTGGTTTTTATAATATAAGGTAAAATTTTTGTACTCACCTGCACAAAGAATTTTTTTTATATATATAATTTTTTAGATCAAATTTCAGCACAAATTAAGCTTAATTCAGACTAAAATTCAAATTAACTCTGCACGTTATCAGTTATACAGTTATATAGTATGTATTAATTTATTATTTAAATAGACAATCAAATAAAAATTCTAGACCTGAAAATAAATATGAATTCTCTAACATATATATTGGCTAATTAATATCAACTCTAAATAAAGCAAACTCTGGATATTATTATGAAACTACTCTCCTCCTAATGCTCTTCAAACTATTCTATTTGAATTAATTATTCTATTCAAAATGAAACTATTTATTATTAATAATTCAAATAAAAGCAGCAAAACATATTCACAAATCAAGAATTTAAATACCTATTTACCATTATATACAAATTATTTATTCACATTGTGATGCACAATTGCAATTGCAAGAGACCAACATGATGCGTAGACCAATATGATATGTGAGCTAGTTGCTGATTATTAATTAACAACTAGCTGATATATTATGTTGGCTCATATCTTATGTTGGTCTCTTACAATAATTATTATATTCTTAATCTATTGAATGTTCTTAGGTAGCTTTCTTGATGTAATTTGCTGGTCTTCAAACCATTTATTTGAATTTATTATTCCATTCAGAACATAATAGTTTATTAATAATTTGAAGTAAAAATAGTAAAACAAGTTTACAAATTCAGAACATAAATGCCTACTTACTATTATATACGAATCGCTCATTTAATAATTGTAATGAAGTTTATTTGTCAATCAGTCTAACCTTAACTTTCTGGATGTTCTCAAGCACTCTTTAATTTATTTTTTGCATCAACTATTCCACTTAAATGCAAGTAATTGCCTATTCTAACAATTTAACCTCTAACTCTATCCAAATTCTATACATCAATTATCAAGCAACACTAACACCAATTTAAAAATACCACCACCAACAAACAACAATATTGGTGAAACGAAACTAAAGATGGGCACCATGCGCATGACTGCATGCATGCAATTAATTCTGGTCAGCATTAAGAAATTAAATCATAACTTTGGTCAAAACATGTTTACATGCATGCAAAAAATGCATGCGCATGTGTATGCTAAAATGGAAATTTTGTATTTTGCCTATTTCTAAACGAAACTCTAGATAATAATAACAGAAAGGTAGTGCAATACTGAAGTAGCATTTAAACACCACCAGCAAAACAACGACTGACAAGCAATGCAATTCCAAAATACCACTATGTGCAAACAGCAAAAATACAATAAAAAATAAAGGTACCAAAAAATTAACTAATAAAAGCAACCTCAAATCCTACTCTCAAAATTCTATTCACCAATCACCAAGCAATACCAATGCAGATTTCACCAACAAACAAGAATACTAGTGAACAAAACTCTAAAAAACGACAAATGCTACTAGCAAAATAACAAAGTACCACTACATGCAACCACAATAAAAAGGTAAGCATATCAAAAAAAAACTAATAAAAGCAACACCTAACCCTACCCAAATCCTACTCACCAAGCAATACCAATACAAATTTACAAATATCATCACCAACTACACCAACAAATGATAATACCAATGAAATGAATCTCTAAATAACAATGACCAACAGGCAGTGCAATATCAAAGCTATATTAGGGAAGTGCAATAAATCATGTAATTTTCTAGGGGGTCCGCCACCTATCACATTCTATATATATAGTATAAATAGCCAATAATATTAAAGTAAAGTTAATTTTTAGTTAATCGCAGATAGTTGCTACACAGTAAAGTCTTGATTTTATAAGCAAATTGATTAAAATCACTTAAATAAGTATTGGAGAGTTTTTTATTAATTGACTTTTGATTTTTATATTCAACAAAAAAATTAAAATTTCTTAAAAAAATATATTCGCCCTATAATTGACAAAAGTCACTGCATAGTAAAGTCTAAATTTTACTATGCAAATTGATTAAAATTACTTAAGTAAACTTATTTAGCAGGTCAAAATACACTTACTACAAAATTTTTATAATTATTGAAGAACTTTTTATTAATTGACTTTTAATTTTTATGCTTGTTGAATATATTTTTTTAAAAAATTTTAATTTTTTGTCAAACATAAAAATCAAAAGTCAATTAATAAAAAGTTCTCAAATACTTATAAAAATTTTGTAATAAGTATATTTTAACCTGCTGAATAAGTTTACTTAAGCAATTTTAATCGATTTGTTTAGTAAAATTTAGACTTTACTATATAGTGACTTTTGTCAATTGTAGAGTATTTTATTTTCAGGTCAAAGATGTTTTTGAGTTTTTTTTTTAAATATAATAAAATTTGATTGGTCAATAGTTCTATCACTAGGGGGAGTCAGAACCTAGGTAAACTCTAATCATATAATTTACTACACTTCCCTTAAGTGCTACTAGTAAAATGACGACCAACAAGCAATACAATAGATAAATAGATATTATAAAAAGTTATAACGACTCAAAAGTATAACTATATTTTTTCGTTACTTTTTCTGCTAATTCACATTTCCAAAAATATCGTAAAACAAATTTTGGGTAATACCCAAAATACACACTAGTAAAGGCATTAAACTCGTATAAGATAAAAGAAAAGTTATCCAAAATAAACAGTAATTTAGTATACATACTTGGAACTAGCTTCTACAAATAACTCACCGTTAAAGAAATTTATTTTTTCAGAATATTTTTTGAAGAATTTTTGGGGACTGGCTGAGACCCTGTATTGCAGATCTGTTTTGTTTTAATCAAATTACATGTAAACAAAAACATATAAACATTACCAAATGGGTAAACAAAGAAGTCACATCCGAACAACCAAACTGATCAAATAGAACCCCAGACTAGAGGTAGTAGATGAATCCGGATTTATATTTATATCCGGATTAATCTGGTTTTTAAACAAATCCGGATTCAATTTTTTGAACCAACTATATCTGGATATAATACAATCCGGATATAATATATAACCGGATACAATATACAATCCGGATACTACATATAATCCGGATACAAGATATAACATATAATCCGGCTATGTGTACTATCAAAAAAAAACATGCCATTGGGTTTCGCTTATATTTTGTATCAAGCATATTCCCTAATTAATTAGATAGATTGTGTTTGGTACAAAATATAACTGAAATTCTGATAAACGAAGTCACATCATCGCTATTTAACCGTATATAGATTTATATTCGGATATAGATTTATATCTGAATTTAGATTTGTATCCAGATTTAGATTTGTATCCAGATTTAGATTTATATCCAGATTAATCCAAATATATTTATATCCTGATTCAAATAAAATTAATCTGGATTCATTTTTTTTAATTCTAGTTATATTTGGATTGAAAAAATCATCTTGGTTCTAACTCTACCCAGACATTTCTCATATAGGTTATAACTGATTTGCATGAATTTAGACGTTTTTGCTACTCCTAAAATCAAGTAAATTTGCTAAAAGTTGGATTATTATATATAAATTTTATAGTAATTTGCTAAAAACTAAATTATAACATCTAGCATTGGGTAAATAAATATAGAGCAAATTTTTTAAAACTGTAATTAATAAAAATCTGCGAAAATCTGTGACCCTGCTGATGGCATTAAAGAATTTTTTTTTAAATTGCACAGATCTTTAACAATTCAATAATTTGTGCAGATTGTAAAAAGCAAATAATAATAAATTACTATATTATCAGGAAGTTTTTTAGTACAGCTTTGTGCAAATTTTTTAAATTAAAAATTAATGCGGATCTGTGACCCTACCAGCAATTGTTCATTGAAAAAGTTTTTATAGTGCTGTAATACTGTATTACTGTAATTAAATTGCACCATTATATTTATTATACTACATATTAGAGATAGTTTTCTTTTTTGTTTAATATATAATACATATATATGTCTTAGTTCAAGTAAAATAAATCGTTAAATTGTTTATATTGCTTAGCCTGTTTAATAAATATACAAAGCTTTATGTTAGGGTAGTGACAAATATTACGTAATATCCTGAGGGGGGAGGGGGTCACTGATTGTCTTACGTTAGAAATATAAATTTATAACAGCCAATCAAATTTATCTTACGTGGGAGGGAGGGGGGTAGAGGGTATAGTAAAAAAATATTACATAATATTTGTCACTACCCTTAATATAACACTCACTTTATAAATCTATTGTTTGGCTTCATAATTTAATTAAACATAGGAGAAACTCAATAAACTCTGCCAATTATCAAACGACCTATTTTTGTTCTTATGAAAACTTTCTGGAAAAAATGATTGAAAACGATTAGAAAGATTATTTGCTAGAAGCACTCAAAATGAAAAAATTTTACTTATAAATGGGGGCGCCACTTATTATGGTTAAGCGGATGGTAAAATTGCCGGTTTTTAGACTACAACCAATTTTCTATAGTTTGTGTAACAATTATTTCGGAATCTATCGGATACGAGTTTACATTTCCTAAAAACTAAAAAGCTTATCTTTAATGAATAAACTAATTCTCTACCAGAACAGAATTCGATAATATAATTTCAAAGAATCTGTTTTTAAAATAGTTCTAAATTTATATTTCTTACTAGAGAATAATATCAAACCTGTTTCATTTCATTACATTTTCCGGCGCAATAGCAAATAACATGTTCTTTGATAGTCTTGTACTACAGTGTCTTAGCATAGACGCTAAGCCACCCAAACTGATTAATGAAATGTTAAGTAAACTTGATATCCTTGTATTCTCGAAGGCAAACAGAATGGCTTCGAAAACCAGTAAAATTATTAAAGGTACAAAGGTCAGTGAGAGGCCTACAACACGAGCATCAACGAGGACTGAACTTCCTTTTAAATGTAAGTAAAACTTCTTTGTTGTAAAAAATATTACTGCATTCTTAGGCGACACTGACTCTGAAAAGTCACAAATAATTTTCACAAACAACCCGGCTGACACCGTTACGCCGTCGGCGGCTATATCTGCAGCGACAACGCGCACTATTTCTGTCGACTCTCCGCGACAATTCATAGAGAGCCAGAGACGATGATTTTCTGTGATGCTATTAGATCAATTCCGTCCGTGTTAAAATACAAATCCTGCAAATAAAACTAATAGCATTTTCCGTGGTATTTCTATAGATTCTGCGTGGTTTCTGTGATATTTCTTTATTGAAATTTACTATCAAAAATATAAAAAAAAATTTTTCAAAGAGAAAAAATATTTAAGAAAAAATAATAATAATAAATTTAAATATAAAAATTCGAAAGTGTTAAACATATCGCTATCATTATTTAACCTATTTAAATCATTGTTAAAATACAACATATTTAAACTTGATTTTCATACGTACTTCCCTATAGTAAAACTTGAAATAACGGGCATTTGCGCGTTATTTTGATCACCAGCCCATTATTTCGAATACGCCCATGCGCGTTATTTTCGAAAAAAAACAAAATTCCAATCCTATATTGTAAATCAGTTGATATCTGGTATTTTCTATTTATTTATTTATTTGAATATCTATTACTTGACATTTTTGGTTAGCAGTCCCGGGCCAATCATAGATCAAAATTGCAAGAACTAAGTCACGCACTTACCTCTACCCCACTTTCTGCAACAATTCTGTGGTAACTGCAGAACTGTACCATTTTTCCGCATTCATCACCCTATTCCGTGATTTCTGCGGTATTTCGTGCAATGCAGAAAATCATTGTCTCTGTAGAGAGCCTAACGAAGATTAAGAGGCGGAATTGCCAAAGTAACAAAAAAGACGGAGTTGTTCACAAAAAAACCAGTAAGACAAAAAAAACTACTGGTAGGTATTTATTTTCATTGTTCACTGGTGATATTCTAGAATTGCAAAACTTTTAGTCTTGACGTTTCGCCCTACGCATTATTCATACCTTTACATAGGAAAGACCATTGAGATAGATTACTCTAGTCACCCATCAGATGACGAAGACGATTTGGCGAAAAAGCGCGCATACCGGGCTATAGAAAAACGTGCCCGAGAAAAAGTTTGCGAATTTATTAATATCAAGGCTAGGTATTTACCACTTTTCTCTTTTTCTTTTGGTTGTCCTTTACTGTTCTGCATTGATCATTTCTTCCACTGGTTCATTTTATAGTGTTTTGGCTTATAAAAAGAAGGAACTTGAGGATGAGTATCTATCATTAATTGAAAAGACACATCCCGCATATGTGGAAACCATAGGGAGACTGGATGAAGAACATCAAAAAATGCAGCAGCTTCTTGAAAACAATCGTTTACTAGAGATTCAGCAATGTAAAAATTTGTATGAATCACAAGTTTCGCAAATACGTCACGTAGCTTTGGTAAATAAAAGTAAATTTATTTCAATTAATTTTCATGAAATTATTTTTATTTATGTATACGCAACGTTGTATTCAGCATGAAAGACGCATTGCAAGAGAAGCTATTTTACGTGATATAGAAGTCAGGAAATACAAACTAATAAAGGAACATAAGGACCTTGATAAAAAAGGTAACTTTATCATGCCTCTTCATTTTTTATTCAACTTTTATTAAACTTGGTACAACTTAAATAATTACAGACCCTCGGGATCATATGATCGATTTGGTTGTGAAGGATGGTCAAACTCAACCGGCATTGACAAGTGTTGAGAATAGTCATCATCGTGTTTTTGTATTAAATATCCTTTTATTCATAAAGCTCTAAACGAAAATTTTTTTTTAAATATTATATATTAAGTGAAAAATGGTCATCATTTTATTCTTAACTACCGAATTATTTGAATATACATAAGCAGAATGAAACAAAGTTGAGTAAAGATGAAATTGAAGATGATTTCGTTACCATGCAGTTGTGTACGCGAACAAAGCCGCTATCAACTCCATCACCACAGCCTAATAACATTACGGTCGGTAACACACATATCTCATCAAAATATGTAGACTCTGTGCCTCACTCTCGTTCACCCCAGCCTTCCGTCTCCTCAAACAATACGCGGAACTATATATCATTAACTAGTTCAACCGCAAAATGGGTGAGTGTAAATAGGCAGCCGACCTTAGGACATTCCACAAACCGGATTAATGGGCGACATTATACGACATCTTCAAATCGGATTAATGGCACACCCTTAGTAACTTCTTCCTCTATTCGAATTGGCGGTCCGCCGGCGCAGAGTGCTATAGTCACCGGATGGCTTCAGGGTATTGAAGGAGAACACGATTCGGATCGATAATTGTTTAAATTTATGAATTTATAAAGCATTTTAGATAGAATTTTGGTTAAAATTGGAATGAGCATTCGTAATATATAATTCAAGAAACATTCAGAGCAAACAACATTAACGAGTCTCCTTAACTTCAAGGGGCCATAAGTAAAATAAAAATAATAAAAGTCTTCACTATTGTTATAATAATGAGATGAAATTCTTTTGGACAATAGTTGCTCGAAAGAATAGTTCTTTCATTATACATGCGTACGTACTTGCTATAAAACTTATGAGCGTTGTTTCTAAAATCGAATCCTCTAAACATGGATACTTAATTTCACGATGACGTCTCGAAGTAACGCGTACTTTGCATATTATGTGGCAGATTCAGTACGTCGTACGTGATTAATTATATCATTTAGTGTCTCGTGCAACTTTATATATGAATTTCATGTGACTGAACCATTGTCAATACAGTCTAACCTTTCTAAGTACCAATAGACCTAAGCACTTGTAAGGGATTTAATGATAATGTCCAATTATATAATAGTGTATTCTTATTGATACGTACTACGTAACCTTTCTTACCCATATTAAGATTTTACTGTATTATTTTTTATATATATAGTTTTTCAGTTAAAAAAATTAATAGACAAAGTTAGACGCTTTTAGAATAAGGCAAGACCAAAAAATATTTAGTATAATGCTAATCAAAAATATAGGTAATCTCATAAATTCTGGCACAAATATATTTATATAGAAAGTAAAAAATTATTATATATAATAATTTAATTTTTTTGAACTTAACTTTTTAAAAACAGTACATTATAATATTAAGGCATAAATATTAATTTTTTATATTTATACTAAATATTTTCTATAATCAATTTTTTAATTTATTAAATAATATTAAATTTATTTACTTATTAATTTATTATTATTTTTTTTATTATGCAAATTATAATTTATTTATAAGACATAAATATTCTTAATAATTTTTTATATATAAAATAAATTTTTATAATTTTAAAAAATTTTTATTAATATAGTTTAAAAACTAGTAAATTAGAAAAAATATACTAATTTTTAATTTAATAAATGCTTATATGGGGGAGTGTCAGGCAAATCATTTTTAGTAATTTTTTTTTAAACTTTAGATTAAAATATCTTAACAACTATTAAACCAATCTTGATAAAAATTTTTTTATTTTAATTCTATAACTACATAGTATTAAAATAAAAAATTTTTTATCAAGATTGGTTTAATAGTTGCTAAAATAATTTAATCTAAAGTTTAAAAAAATTTACTTAGAAACAATTTGCCTGGTTTCTATTGACACCCCCATATAATAAGTTAGTAAATTTTATAATTAATAAATTTTTAAGGCTATTGCTATTGTAATATAGTAACTTTTGTACAAGAAACTATATCACTTGACTTAACATGTAAAAGGGTAAGGAAACTGTAAGAAATGTGATGATAAAAAGAATATAAATAAGAAAATAAAAAATAACAAAGTATAAAAATAAAAGATTTATTATCCAAAAATAATATCAGTTTATTAAATATAATATTTTTAAGTACATATATTTTAGGAAGAAGAAAAGTAAAAAACAAAAGCCTGCTCTGCCTTGGGAGAAAAGACAGGGTTTATATACCGGTATTTGTAATAACTTTGGATTGACATAATAATGAACTAAGATAGTGAACTATAATAGTGGACTATAATAGTAAACTAAGATAGTGAACTATGATAGTGAACTATAATAGTGGTCTAAGATAGTGGACTAAGATAGTGGACTATAATAGTGAACTATGATAGTGAACTATAATAGTGAACTATAATAGTGGTCTAAGATAGTGAACTATGATAATTTATTATATAAATTATAGTAAAATAACTCCTTTCTAAGAACAAAGAAAAGTTTTTCTACTAAAACTAATACTATAAATTTGATTGGTTCAATAAAAATTTGTACTATTCTTAATATTTATATGATATTTTTCTATTACTAATATTTAAAATTTATACTAAAACTATACTCATATAATACTATCTTGTCCTCAGAATAATTTTACCTAATTATATATAGAACCAATTAGATTATAGGATCTTGTGTAATAAACTAAAAAAAATTAAAAATCTTCAAAAAACTGGTTTTATGTTTCTAAATAAAAGTTTTTAGTATCTAATTTTGTATAATGCACTTTTTATTCTAATATAACTTTAATTATAACTCTAGCCTTTAACAGTAAACTTATTATTTTTTTAAAAAATTTATAATGAGGTAAAATTACCCTGAGTTAAACTTAATTAAAAACAATTTTTAATTAATATCATATTAAAATTCAAATCTAAATAATTATTTTTTATATTTATATGTTATTAAAATTTTTAAAATTTAAAAATTTAAAAAATTTTTATTTTTTAACTACTGTATAATAAATATTATTTTTACTATATAAATTATAAGCAAAATGAAAATAGTGATCTATTGCTATAGTAATTCAGAACCCTGGACATCTCTAATATAGGTCATAAATGATCTGCATAAATTTGAAGGTTTTTGTTATCTCTAAAATCAAGTAAATTTGCTGCACTAATTAAAAATGATGAGAATAAAATTTTACATATAATAAATATTACTTTAAGAGTAAAGTATCAATATTTCCATTTTCTTATAAAATAGATTGTAGATCAACTTTGTATAACCATATCATATGATTTACATATAAACATCATATGATTTGACCAATATCATATGATTTACATATAAACATCATATGATTCGACCAATGAGAATTATCAAATTTTTGTGTAATCCAGAAAAAACATATTGTGACCTCAGAAAATTTAATTCTATATGAAGTTTATTTTTTTTAAAGAGATGCATTTCTTACAACTTCACTATTATAAACAAGCTACTTTAAACTATATATTATATAAATATGGTAAAAATTGACTCAGATAATAAAAAGGTTTATTAGAAGCATATTTTTATTTACTATATAAAAATTCAATCTACCATGTAGATCATATGAAAAATGATCTACGTACACCCTACCTTTAACCCTATAGTCTCTAATATTAAGGCTCTAACCCTAAACTATCTAACGCACTTAGTTTATTTACAAGGGATACTTTTTTAATTCGTTTAATTTTATTTTTTTTTTATTATTTTTTTTTATTTTTATTTTTTTTTAATTTTTTTTTATATTTGCCTTGTTTTATTTTTTTTTTTTAATCGGTTTAACTTTTTTTATTTATTTAATTTTTTTTCATTATTTTTTTTT
>QKWP01000259.1:80706-93114 GCA_003550325.1 Gigaspora rosea
TTTTTTTTTTACTTGTTCTTTTTAAAAAATTATTTTTATTTTTAATTTTTTAAGCTATTTATTTATTTTTTTAATTTGATATAATTTATTTTATTTTATTTATTTATTTTAAATTTTTTATTTTAAATTATTTTTTTATTTTTAGGAAAATAATTATCGGACCAAAATTGGGAGAATTACAAAACCAGGCACGACAAACCCAAAATCATGAACCCTAATCCTAACCACTAACCCTAAGAGCCAAAACGCCTTCATATAACAAGTATTTGCAAACTACATCAACACAGAGATAACGAAGCCACCAACGATATCCAGCTTTCACAGTACCAAAATTGTGCCAAAGATGCTATCAATTGCATCAATATCAAACATGCCACATATACCCGATTTCAATAGTAATAAAACCAAAAACAATAAATTATGGCAACAAAAATCTTAAACACGGCACTGAAAATGATGAAGACTGAAACTTTCACCAGAGACACCACGAAACAAAACGAAAGCCTGAATTTTCACTGAAATTACAAGATTCTGGTTCAAATCTCTACTACTAGGTTCTAGCAAAACCAGGAAAAAAAAGAACCGAAAACGAAAATAAAGAAAGAAACTAAAATGAAAGAAGAAACCTTGAATAAATCACATACCCAACTTAAGACTAAAATATTATTCCTGTCGCTGATTCCACATTTCTAATATATATACCTAAAGAAACAAGAAAGATGAAGTTAGTGAAAAGAACTCATAAAAAAAGAAAAAAAATACCAAGAATGATCTACCAAAAGAACTACGTAAAATCCACTAAAAGAGCGGTAAGAAATCCATCAAAAAAAAATGACATAAAAATTACTGAAATTTACCAAAAAAATAACGTAAAACCTACCAAATAATTGACATAAAACTTACCGAAAATATGGAGCAAATCACGACAACGCCAAAGACGATGATATCAAAGACAATGGTACCAAAGACGAAAATAAAACCGACGAATCTAAAAAAAATAATAATTTGATTATTAAGTGCATGTAACATAAAGTCTTTTCAAAAGAACGACATAAAGAATTAATGTAAAACTTACTGAAAATATGGAGCAAACTACCAAAAACATTGCCACCAAAACAAAAGACGACAATGTCAAAGATGAGAATAAAAATAACAAATCTAAAAAAAAATGATTTAATTATCAAGTGTGTGTAATATCTAATCAGTAATTTTTACTTATTCTTTTCGTGAGTACCCATGGATACTTGCAAATACCCGTGAAATAAAGTTTGACCTTATGACCAAAAAGGGATAATTCAACAAAAAATAAATTATAACAATTCAAAAATCTATCCATTTTGCCAAAACTAAAAATGGGACTATTATCTGAATTAACTTTAATTTGCTAAAATTTAAATTTGGACCTTTAATCAAATTTGGTTCAATTTGCTAAAACAAAAATATGACCTATATCATAGATGTCCAGGGTCCTAGTAATTCTATATAATTGGCCAATTATTTTCAGATTAGAAATTATATAAATAATTTTATTTTTTTTTATTTTATTTTTGGTTTTTTTTTTTTTATTTATTGTTACAAATCATAATTTAAAATAAAATTTATATTTTCTACTTAATCTGCTAGCCTTCTAGCACTCACTAATACTTTGTTAATTATAATTTTTTTTAAAACAAACCCTAACCCTAAACCCTAACCCTAAAAAATGTACCCAAAAAAATTTAGTTTTCAAGATTTTATACTATAATTTCATTTTAATTTGGATTTCATTATAATCTGCTATATTTATTAACATTTAATTTTTTTTTGAAACATTGCTGAAGTCATCATTGGAGCTATTGCTAAAGCTTTTATTAGAGTTATTGTTGAAATTATTGTTGGAGTTATTGTTAAAAATATCATTAAAATAGTTATTAAAGCTGTAATAGAAGCATAAAGTTATGTTTAAATCAGTAGATTTCAGTGATTTGGTAGGTTAATTCTTTTTGTCTTCATTAAAATTGTTATTGAAGCTATTGTTGGAGTATTTAGGGCAGTGTCATTAATTACCTGATTATTTTTTATCAGAGGCCTACCCCCTCCTATTTTTTAATATATATAGAGTCAGGTTCTTATATATAATTTCAACTTTTTTTACCCCCCCCCCCTTCCCTAGAAAATCATCTGATTTTTGTTACCCCCCTTATTGGAGCTATAGTAAGAGCATAAAGTTATATTTAAATTAGTAGATTTTGGTGATTCAATAAATTGTTTTTTTGGTGGGTACTTATAGCTGTTTTTTAGTAGTTAATTTAATAGGTTCATTATTGTTGTAAAATTTTTAATAGGTTCTTTTCAAAAGGCTTTCCAGTGTTCTTTTAGCAAGTTTTTTATTATTTTTAGATAAGTCATTTTTATTAGTTTTCAGTGAGTTTTTCTTATAAGTTCTTTGTTGTTTTAGTAGATTTATTTAGGGTTTTTTTGTAGATTTCTTTGATCATCATTTTTGGTGTTTATATAGTAAGTTCTTCATTAGTTTTCAGTGAATTCATTCATTGGTTTTCTGTAAGTTTTTTTTAGTGAATTTATCATTTTTAGTAATACATTAGTGAATTATATATATGTAATTTTATGTAAGATATTATGGCCTGTAATATTACAAAAATCTTACGATTGATACAGTATATTACGTAATATATTATATTATATTACAGTAATATTATGGTTATTATTTCGAAATATTTCGAAATATATTGTGAAATATTGCAAAATAGACCAAATAAAAAATACAAAAAATGCAAATTACCCTCTACAGGTGGCACATACTTATGCAGATCAATAAACTAATGCACGCAGGAGGTAATATATTTTGATATTTTTGCACTGGTTCGCAATATTTTGCAAATTTTCGCAAATTTTCAAAATTTTTTAAAAAATAAATAAACGTTATATATATTTATATAATCATACTTTTTTATAGGTTTTCATAATATTTCGCACGGTTTTGCAATTTAATATAAAATTTTTTTTTTTGGCAATCCTGCCTTTATTGTATAAGATGTAAGTAATAAACTACATATAAAAATACTATATACTATTGTATTTTTCACCTTTTTAACAATAAAGACTCAAATATAAAATTTTATATTATTTATTTATTATTATTATATATTATATTTTATATTTATTGTGACAAATCATAATGAAATCTAGATTAAAATGAAATGATAGTATAAAATCTCGAAAACTAAATTTTTTGGGGTGTATTTTTTAGGGTTAGGGGTTTAGAGTTAGGGTTAGTTTTAAAAAAAATTATAATAAACAAGTATTAATGGTTTAGAAGGCTAACAGATTAAGTATAGAATATAGATTTCATTTTAAATTAGGGCACTGATATTTATTACCTAATATCCATTTACTATAGGGGCTTACTCCCCCACCCCCAGGTAAGGTCTATAAATAGAATTTTAGCCAATCAAATTTAACTAAGGTAAGATTTTTCTTGACTCCTCCACTTTCTAAAATATTATCTAATAAATGGCAGTTCCCTTATAATCTGTGACATTTATTAAATATACAGTATTAATATTATATACTTTATTATATAATTACATTATTATATTTGATATAGTATTATTTTTACATTATTACAAATATTTTAAACTACTTTCACACTTTATCACATCTAATTCTATTACTATATACAAAAAACTAGCCCTACATACTTATTTTCGCTTACCCGATAGTTAGCTATTATCTTGTTTGTTATTGTCTTCACTTTGATTACTTTTTTTGTTTTGGCTATAACCTTCGTTTACTCTCTTTTTCTAAATACTTCAAAGTGAAAAAAAATAAAAAAAATATTTTTTAGAAGTGTTAGTGTTCTTGCAAATCGCCCAAAGAAATCTAGTATATTTTTGCAAAATGCCAGAGAAAGTGCCAGGAAAGTTGCAAAGTGTCAAAGAAGTTAGAAATAAATAAAATAAAATAAAAATTAAAAAAATTAGTAAAAAAAAAAAATTTGAAAAAACAAAAAGTGTAAGCAAACTAATAAAAAAAAATAAACAAAGTCCCAAATCTTCATTTCTCTAAAGTAAGAGTTCATGTTCTTGCAATTTTGAAATTGCAAAATCTGGGTTAATGTTCTTGCAAAATGCCAAAAAAGTTGCGAAGTGCTGAAAAGTCTGAGTTGGTTTTTTTGCAAAGTGCCAGAAAGTAAGGGTCCTGTTCTCGCAAAGTGCCAAAATAAAATAAATTAATAAAAAAAATTTAAAAATAAACCAAAAAAAAACAAAACAAGAAACACAAAATGAAAAAATAAATGAAGCGAAACCTTGCAAAAACTTGCAAAACTTGCAAAAGCTTGCACCCATTTCTCTAAAGAAGCATTTCTGAAAATTTAGAATTTGCTAAGAAAATTATTTGTGTGTTTTGAAAGTGTCAGAAGTTGTAGTGGCATGCACAAGGTTTCAAAAAGTTGTTTGTTTTTCTTGTAAAGTGCCGAACTAAAAATTAATTAAAAAATTAAAAATAAATAAATAAATAAAAATAAAAAAAACAAATGAAAACAAAAAAAATGAAACAAAAACAAAAAATGAAACAAAAATAAAAAAAAAACAAAATAAAAACAAAAAAGCGAAAAAAAACAAAATAAAAGATCTAATTATAAACAAAAGATCTAATCTGATCTTGTAGTACAGAATTTGAACAACATCGAACTATTTCAAACTATTTCAAAAAATTAGTCTAATGTGCGATCCAGGTTACAGATCTACTAATCCAGCTTGGTTTTCTAGTTCTAAAATATTTTGAAAGTGGATCGAAATATTTTGTAATATATTTCGAAATATTTCGAAATTACTTTTATAATATTTTGAAAATTTGATATTTCGAAATATTTCAAAATATATTATATAATATTTTGCTTATATTACAGTTCATAATACCTTATATAAAATTATGCTATTATAAATTTGCTGATGTAGGTTTACTGTTTTTATTGGAGTTTCTAGTAAGTTCTTTTGTTATTTTTTAATGGATTCTTTCTTTAGTATGTATACAGGTTTTTACTAAGGGTATAGACATTTATCAGGTGATTTCCACCTCTTAAGAGGGTACCCCCCTCCCCCCCACCTGATACTAAACTAGCCAATCAAATTCAAGCAAATAATATATATAGACCAGACCCAGTTTGGTTCAGATTTGGTCTGAAGTCTGCATACTGGTCCAAAAATAATATGTTTCTATATATTTCTTGGTGCTGAACAAGTTTACTTAGTGCATAAAGTTAGAATTAATTAGTAAAATTTTGTGAATCATAAGATTTTATAGAATTTTATTAATAAAATTCTATAAAATCTTATAATTCACAAATTTTTATTAATTAATTCTAACTTTATGCACTAAGTAAACATGTTCAGCATTTAAAAATACATTAAATCGGTATAATTGTTTTTATTTTACTTGAAATTTAGATATTAGATGCATAATTTTTGATTTTTGATCAAAAAAGTCAAATTTAAGCATCTTTTCTCCAAATTTCAAGTAAAATAAAAACAACTCTGCTGATTTAATGTATTTTTAGGTGCTGAACAAGTTTACTTAGTGCATTTTGTTAGAATTAATTAATAAAAATTTGTGAATTATAAGATTTTATAGAATTTTATTAATAAAATTCTATAAAATCTTATGATTCATAAAATTTTACTAATTAATTCTAACAAAATGCACTAAGTAAACTTGTTCAGCACCTAAAAATACATTAAATCGGCAGGGTTGTTTTTATTTTACTTGAAATTTGGAGAAAAGATGCTTAAATTTGACTTTTTTGATCAAAAATCCAAAATTATGCATCTTTTCTCCAAATTTCAAGTAAAATAAAAACAACCCTGCCGATTTAATGTATTTTTAGGTGCTGAACAAGTTTACTTAGTGCATTTTGTTAGAATTAATTAATAAAAATTTGTGAATTATAAGATTTTATAGAATTTTATTAATAAAATTCTATAAAATCTTATGATTCACAAAATTTTACTAATTAATTCTAACTTAATGCACTAAGTAAACTTGTTCAGCACCTAAAAATACATTAAATCGGCAGGGTTGTTTTTATTTTACTTGAAATTTGGAGAAAAGATGCTTAAATTTGACTTTTTTGATCAAAAATCCAAAATTATGCATCTTTTCTCCAAATTTCAAGTAAAATAAAAACAACCCTGCCGATTTAATGTATTTTTAGGTGCTGAACAAGTTTACTTAGTGCATTTTGTTAGAATTAATTAATAAAAATTTGTGAATTATAAGATTTTATAGAATTTTATTAATAAAATTCTATAAAATCTTATGATTCACAAAATTTTACTAATTAATTCTAACTTAATGCACTAAGTAAACTTGTTCAGCACCTAAAAATACATTAAATCGGCAGGGTTGTTTTTATTTTACTTGAAATTTGGAGAAAAGATGCTTAAATTTGACTTTTTTGATCAAAAATCCAAAATTATGCATCTTTTCTCCAAATTTCAAGTAAAATAAAAACAACCCTGCCGATTTAATGTATTTTTAGGTGCTGAACAAGTTTACTTAGTGCATTTTGTTAGAATTAATTAATAAAAATTTGTGAATTATAAGATTTTATAGAATTTTATTAATAAAATTCTATAAAATCTTATGATTCACAAAATTTTACTAATTAATTCTAACTTAATGCACTAAGTAAACTTGTTCAGCACCTAAAAATACATTAAATCGGCAGGGTTGTTTTTATTTTACTTGAAATTTGGAGAAAAGATGCTTAAATTTGACTTTTTTGATCAAAAATCCAAAATTATGCATCTTTTCTCCAAATTTCAAGTAAAATAAAAACAACCCTGCCGATTTAATGTATTTTTAGGTGCTGAACAAGTTTACTTAGTGCATTTTGTTAGAATTAATTAATAAAAATTTGTGAATTATAAGATTTTATAGAATTTTATTAATAAAATTCTATAAAATCTTATGATTCACAAAATTTTACTAATTATTTCTAACTTAATGCACTAAGTAAACTTGTTCAGCACCTAAAAATACATTAAATCGGCAGGGTTGTTTTTATTTTACTTGAAATTTGGAGAAAAGATGCTTAAATTTGACTTTTTTGATCAAAAATCCAAAATTATGCATCTTTTCTCCAAATTTCAAGTAAAATAAAAACAACCCTGCCGATTTAATGTATTTTTAGGTGCTGAACAAGTTTACTTAGTGCATTTTGTTAGAATTAATTAATAAAAATTTGTGAATTATAAGATTTTATAGAATTTTATTAATAAAATTCTATAAAATCTTATGATTCACAAAATTTTACTAATTAATTCTAACTTAATGCACTAAGTAAACTTGTTCAGCACCTAAAAATACATTAAATCGGCAGGGTTGTTTTTATTTTACTTGAAATTTGGAGAAAAGATGCTTAAATTTGACTTTTTTGATCAAAAATCCAAAATTATGCATCTTTTCTCCAAATTTCAAGTAAAATAAAAACAACCCTGCCGATTTAATGTATTTTTAGGTGCTGAACAAGTTTACTTAGTGCATTTTGTTAGAATTAATTAATAAAAATTTGTGAATTATAAGATTTTATAGAATTTTATTAATAAAATTCTATAAAATCTTATGATTCACAAAATTTTACTAATTAATTCTAACTTAATGCACTAAGTAAACTTGTTCAGCACCTAAAAATACATTAAATCGGCAGGGTTGTTTTTATTTTACTTGAAATTTGGAGAAAAGATGCTTAAATTTGACTTTTTTGATCAAAAATCCAAAATTATGCATCTTTTCTCCAAATTTCAAGTAAAATAAAAACAACCCTGCCGATTTAATGTATTTTTAGGTGCTGAACAAGTTTACTTAGTGCATTTTGTTAGAATTAATTAATAAAAATTTGTGAATTATAAGATTTTATAGAATTTTATTAATAAAATTCTATAAAATCTTATGATTCACAAAATTTTACTAATTAATTCTAACTTAATGCACTAAGTAAACTTGTTCAGCACCTAAAAATACATTAAATCGGCAGGGTTGTTTTTATTTTACTTGAAATTTGGAGAAAAGATGCTTAAATTTGACTTTTTTGATCAAAAATCCAAAATTATGCATCTTTTCTCCAAATTTCAAGTAAAATAAAAACAACCCTGCCGATTTAATGTATTTTTAGGTGCTGAACAAGTTTACTTAGTGCATTTTGTTAGAATTAATTAATAAAAATTTGTGAATTATAAGATTTTATAGAATTTTATTAATAAAATTCTATAAAATCTTATGATTCACAAATTTTTATTAATTAATTCTAACTTTATGCACTAAATAAACATGTTCAGCATTTAAAAATACATCAATTCGGCATAATTATTTTTGGTTTACTTGAAATTTAGAGAATAGATGCATAATTTTGGATTTTTGATCAAAAAAGTCAAATTTAAGCATCTTTTCTCCAAATTTCAAGTAAAATAAAAGCAACTCTGCCGATTTAATGTATTTATAGGTGCTGAACAAGTTTACTTAATGCATTATGTTAGAATTAATTAGTAAAATTTTGCGAATAATAAGATTTTATAGAATTTTATTAATAAAATTTAATAGAATCTTATGATTCATAATATTTTACTAATTAATTCTAACTTAAAGGATTAAGTAAACTTGTTCAGCATCTAAAAATACATTAAATCGGCAGAGTTGCTTTTATTTTACTTGAATTTGGAGAAGAGATGCTTAAATTTGACTTTTTTGATCAAAAATCCAAAATTATGCATCTATTCTCTAAATTTCAAGTAAAATAAAAACAATTATGCTGTTTTGATGTATTTTTAATGCTGTACATGGTTACTTAGTGCATAAAGTTAGAATTCATTAAACAAAATTTTTATATTTTTAATTATTATTATTATTAAAAATTTTATATAGTTATTTTGGGCAATTTTGATTGGCTAATAATACTATATTATATAGCACCTGATAATTCCTCTGACCCCCTCCCCCTCTAAAAAATCAGGTGATAAATGTCTATACCCTAATGTACTTCTCTGATTTTTTGTTTGTAGATTTTTTATTTTTGTCTTCTGTTTTTTGTTTCTTTTGCCATCTTTGTTGTTTTGCTCCTAGTCTAATTTTAGTCTATTTTTGTTTTTGGTTTTATTTTGTTTGTTTGCTATTTTTATTCCATTCCTTTCTTGTTTTTGTTTACCGTTTTTGTTCTGTTTTCTTGTCATCCTATTCTATTTTCTTAGTTTTAAACAAAAATAATGATAATTAATAAATTAAAGAAAATCAAAAAAAAACTCTTCCTGTCGATCACTTGTCCAAATTTTCAAACAAAAGAAAAACAAAAATTTTTTAGTAAAAGACGAAGCAACTTTAGTACTGGTTTTTATAAAGGTCAACCTTCTCTCTTCTTTTCTGTTCTGTTCTTTGGAGACTCCTTTATATATTCGGCACGCAAGCCAGAAGCGTCGGTTGTGCAAGATAACTGGCAGTGGGTGCCCTTGGTACAAGAAATTCTGGTGGAAGTTCTTTTTTCGTCGATGAAGGTGCTGTAGTTGGCTAGGCGGTGAACTAAAAAATGAGTTTTCAATACTTTCGTTATGGTTATTTAGTGGCAAAAACATAAAGACCATATCCACAATATCATATTCTCGCTTGGAGTCCTTTTTTCTGGAATTTTGGTCAAAAAGTGGGAAAACCGGTATACCCCCTCCAAAAGATCGGCATTGTTGTTCCTATCCTAATCGGGAAGAAGGCATGCAAGTGGATAAATAGGAATGGACACGTAATGAGATGTGGCGCAGTGGAGTAGGCAGATTTGCAGAAACTAAATTCTAGAACGTTCTTTTTATACACATATAATACTTTGGCGAGACGTTTTCTTGCGCAGTATTATATAATTTTTATCGTTGGGCATAAACGTAAATGTGCTATCATAGCCGTTTACTTTTTGCTCTCTCCTTCTTTCTTTTCATTTTTGTTTTTGTTACCTTCTTTTTGGTCGTTTAGATATTTTAGTTTTCCACATTTTTCTATTCCTTTTATTTTCTATATTTGTCTTTTTTCTAGTATACCCTGCTACTCGAGAAGTAAGGAGAAGAGGGTTTAAAAAGTAGGCGGTTATGATAGGCGGCAAGCTCCATCTGTGATTCGGACACTCTAAGTCTATTGAGAACTTGGGTTACGATGAGAAAAAGTTTGATATAGCAGGTCACATTTAAGGATCTTTAGGACACCTGGGTGGATCGCACTTTAAGTATTAACCTTCTAAAAGTAAGGTATCAAGTTGTACTAGTGTTACATAATTGATGAAAAATAAAGTTGTGGCATGACTGCTGAATTAAAAAAAAAAATAAATAAATTAAAAAAAATTAATTAATAGTTAAAGGACATGTTCAAATAAGAGGGCTTCTAGAAATTACGTAATTTTTTGTTACTAAGTAAATTTCAAAATTTTACTCTACCCACCCACACCTGATACTCTATTAGCCAATCAAATTTTATATTTTGTAAAAATTATTCATATGTTTCAATTTCTGGAATTGCCAATAACTTTTGATCCACTAGTCCATTTTGTATAATTTAACTACCAAAATACTTATCTTGATGAGATGATTCTAACAAGACCAAAATTGTTAAAATCCAATCACAGGGTCCCGAAATTATTTGACTTCTGTATAATTTTAATAATGATTTTTTTGAATCACTAAGTAAAATTCTTTAACATTAAATAATTTTTGATTTACTAACCCATTTTGGATAATTTAACTACCAAAATATTTGCTCAATGAGATAATTCTAACAAGCCCAAAATTGCTAAATTCCAATCACAAGATTTCAAGATCAATGAAGATTTGTATTATTAGACAATCATTTAATCAAATTGTTATAAGGTAGATGGGGATAAGGATGGTAAAGTTCCTAGGTCCAGAACCTAAAGCAGGACCCCGGACATCTCTTATATAGGTCATAACTGGATTTTGGCCAATTTTGACCTAATTTGCTAAAAACGACAAAATCTATTTATTTAAATAACTTTTGATCCAGTAATCAGAATTGAATGAACTTTTTTTTGTTAGATGCGCCTCACTAAGAGCTTCATTTTAAAAAAAGGTTCATTCAAATCGGACTACTGGATGCCAAGATAATTGCCAAAAACTGATTTTTTGCTTTTTAAATTTTGGGGGTTTTTGCTGAAATGCGTAACGTATGACCTCTGTACTACATGTCCGGGGTCCTCTAAAAACTTATTTTTAGAACCTGGTTCTTTAAAACCAGGTTCCAATTTTAAAATCTAGATTCTTAAATTCATAATAGGTTTTTAGGTTTATAGTAGGTTCTTAGAGTTTTTAGGTTTTTAGGTTCTTAGTTTCTTAAATTTATAATAGATTTTAGGTTTTTAGATCGAACCAGGTTCAGGAACCAGATTCAGAACCAGGTTCTGGAACCAGGTTTTGGAACTTTTTAAAAACCAGGTTCTTAGATTTTTGAAATAGAACCTAAAGGCTCCAAACCAAAAACTGAACCTAAACCAACCTAACCATCCCTAAATGGGGGTATTGTGAGCCAGCTAAAGTTTTTACTAATAAAACTGTAAACCTCTAATAAAAAATAATTAGATGATTAATAATACAACCCTTATGCAATTTTTATTATTTGAATTATGCTTAATAAAAAAATTAATTACTGTAAAAAAATCTTTAAATCATATATAGTTTTAGATATAAATAATTAGTACACAAATAGAATATAAAAACTAAATTTTAAAGGAGAGAGAGATATTGTAAACCATTATTTGATAGCTAATAATTTTTGATCTACTGGTCCGTTTTGAGTAATTTTACACCAAAATGACTATCTCAGTGAAATGATTTTAGTAAGCACAAAATCATTAATATCCAATTATAGGATCCCAAGATAATTAAAGGTTTATATATAAAAATTTGCAAATTTACTAATAATAATTAAATATATAAAAATCTATATTTGCATACATCGGCAAATTTATATATAAATATATATCGATTACTAACCGGTAAGATATATATCGATTATCAACACCCCTGTTGATTTCTATCGATAGTGATAGTAATCGATATATATCCGGTTAATCGATTACTATCGATAGTGATATCAATTAATAATTATTATATTCACATAATCTTGCTTTTTGAACATTTTACAGGTTTTCGCAAGTTTTCGCAATTTAATTATAAATTTTTATTTATTTATTATTATTATATAATATTTTAATTTATTAATTATACAATATTCACAAGTTTTCGCTATTTAATATAAAATTTTATTTTTTTATTATATATTATGTTTTAAATATTACATATATTATATATTATAATATATTATATATTATTATAAAAAAAATGACAAAAAAAATAAATCCAAAAAAAA
>QKWP01000259.1:94325-134625 GCA_003550325.1 Gigaspora rosea
ATACTTTTTTTTGAAATTTTACTTTTTTTTTTTTTACCCGGTAATCTGGGATGAAATTTTTGTAACGTGGTCAAAACACAGTATAATCGTTAAAGATCTGTTAATCGTTATATATCGTTGTGGTCAAAACACTGTGTAATTGTTAAAGATCTGTTAATCGTTATATATTGTTTTAAATAATTCTGATTATAATTGATTTGTAGATATATAACGATTTAATATAGAAAATGATATATATCGATTTTAGCCAGTTAATCGATAAATATCATTATTTTTTAATTGATATAAAACGATTAACTGTTATATATCGATTAATATCTATATATAAAATTTCCTGATGTAAATAATGATATCTTGTAATCTAGTGATCAGAATTGAATAAATTTTATATCTTTAATTTGTCTTAATGAGATGATTCAAATAGTACAAAATTTATCCAATTTCAATTACTAGATCACAAGATATCTGACTGGTTTACAATACTCTCCTGGTTCACAATATCTCCATTTACCTTATATAACCAATTTGATTAAATAATTGTCTAACAATACAAATCTTTATCGATCTTGGGATCCTGTGATTGGAATTTAGCAATTTTAGACTTGTTAGAATTGTCTCACTAAGACAAACATTTTGGTAGTTAAATCATCCAAAACGGGTTAGTGGATCAAAAGTTATTCAATATTAAAGAAATTTACTTAGTGATTCAAAAAATCACTATTAAAATTACACAAAAGTTGAACGATCTTGGGACCCTGTGATTAGATTTTAATGATTTTGGCTTGTTTGAATCATCTCATCAAAGACAAGCATTTTGGTAGTTAAATCATTTGAATTGGTCTAGTAAATTAAAAGTATTAATAATTTTATAATTTTATACTTTTGGACAGAATTATAAAATTTTGACCAGAATTATGACCTGATATTTTGGGGACCCCACTCACCCATCTCAAAATTATGTAATTTCTAGAAGCCCCTTTACCCAATGTGGTAGAGACAACTGCATAGTTTAAGATACGAACTCCTGAAAAGTATGCCAGTAAAGAACTTTCTAGATGTACCAATTTAAAAGCATAAAGCATCTATCTGGAATCATATATACCAAATTGGAAGTAATAATACTAGAAAATGTGGGTGAAGTGGCAGACATGTGAATACTAATTGTTGACTTGAAAAGGAGTATACAAAACCAGGCTAGCTATTTACAGTTGTCTCTCTCTAATCCGAACAAGCTGTTCCAAGAGATTTTGTTCAGTATAGAGGAAGTTCAGAATACAAATTTACTCTTTCTAAACCAAATGTTCGGTATATAAAATTAGCCAATCATATGCTAGGCACGTGATATATATTTTGACATGCAAAATACAATATTGGCGATGCAGTTGAGGAACATTATATAAGAACATCTATTTAAATAAACATTTAACTTTTATAGAAATAACAATTACAAACAAATTATTCGAATTGATACTTTTTTACATTAATTGTTAAAATTATTCGGTCAGATTTATTTTATTCAATGGGGGGATTAGTAAACCTAAAATTCATATTGCGGTATATATTAAAAAATAATGCAGATTTGATCATGAGAGTTTTGGCTATAAAAATTGTCAATATGAAGTTCTTTTTTTCAAATGAATGAATTATATGATTATTTATTTATTTATTTATTTTTGTTCCTCTTTTTTTATAAAAGAAATATAAAGTTAACTACTGAATCAAATTTATCTGATAACTCAATTAGAATCTCTAGGGTCGATTTAACTTGAAGTCAATTCATTATAATAGATATACTATATTAAAAATAGTTTGTTCTTTTTTTATATTCGTTTCATTTGCCCCCTCCTTCCTGTTCTGAGATTTCTGAAAAGTGATGTTAACTGAAAAATAAACTTCAAACAGCCTTAGAGTAGCTGCGCGATGCAGTCACACTAAAACCAGGAAAGTTGTATGATTATATTTGTATATAACACGTTATTGACACATTCTATACACTAATTGATATAAAAATATTTCATATGTAGGTTTATTCTGTTAAAGCGATGAAAAAAGTGTAACACTAATCGATATATTCATTATAATGAAATTCACAAGTCACGAAACCATATTCTTGCGAATCAATAAAGTGTTGAAGAGAATATATAATACAAGGCGATAAAAATTAATTCGAATATAATAAATAAAAACAAACGAAGCATGTAGCAATAAAGAATTATCTTTATAAATATCAATGAAAAAGATCAATGAAATATCAATGTAAGTATTAATAATTATTATTATCATCCGAGGATAAATTAGTCCTAAGGGGATGTAGGTAGCATCCGGGACTGTTTTCGACTGACTAATGTATCGGAGGGCTGTACCGGTGATCACAAGTAGGATTGACATGCGAAGCGTTGGACCAGAGGGTTTAAATAGGCAATCCCCTAGTTGGGTTGTAGGTATGGCAACTAGTGTAGAACCTTCGGGTGGACTACTTAAATTAGACAACCAAAAGTTGTACGTGTGGCTAGTTGTACTCTCATTCAATGTAACTCAATTGTGGGTGCACCCAAAGAGGCACCCTTGATCCACAGGTTTGATTAAATAAACTCTCACCCAAAGCGGGAACTTTAACACAAAAAAAAAAAAAAAAAATTATTATCATCATTGATAAAACACGTAATTCTATTGTCATTATTAATAAATTATATAATATGTATTATTATTAGTAATTTATTACATTGCTATGGTCTCATGTGAATTGACCTGGGTCATTTCATGATTGGTGAAAATCATTTTAATTTGAATCAATTCAATTCGAATCAATTCGAATCAATTCGAACATTCGAATTAATTTTATATTTGAATCAATTCAAATACAAGCTTCATTTCCTAACTTGAAATTTACAAGATACCAGTAACACAAAGACGCCAGGTCAGTCAATCCACAGCTCATGTAACTTAGACTAATTCAAGTAAGAAATGGTTAGAATAGATTTATATCGTAAGTACAGTACATAAGTTTATATTGCAGCTCTTAGAGATTTTTATGTTACACATACTAATACTATTCTTTTATTTAACACCTTTATTATACCACGACTTGAGTTTTTAACATGAACCCAGAACCGGAAAGCGCATTATAATCAGATGATAAATTAAGTTTAGGATTAAAATGTCACAACGATCATTTAAATTTGAAATTTATTCGAATTTATATAAATTATTCGAATTAAGACTTGAATCAACTCAGACTCGATCATGTGACAGACCTTTTATGGTCATATGTTCGATTGATTGATTGATCGATGAGGGATATAAGTATAAGAGTAAGGTACATTTAAATGGATTAATAAGTAAGTATGAGGTAATTGTTGCGTAATTGTTCAAAGTGTATTTTAGTATTGTTGAAGTTCGTGAGTAAGATAGACTTTTTTCTGTTGCGCATTTTTGGATTTTTTAAATAGTGTTTTTACTATGTAGAATTATAAATAGGAAAAATAAAATATATTTTCTGGTTTTGTTATAATTATAACTCTAATTATTATAATTATGAATGAATTAATCTGGTAAAAAAAGTTATTTTAAACTTTATTTTAAATTTTTATTGATGTTTGAAATTTGTCTTTTTTTTTTTACACCAGAATAATACAAATAAAATTTAAATTTGCTAGTCAATGATCCAGTTTGTAGGTTATAATCCAATTAGGTATTAGTCAACTTAATTGATTTAGCTATCTAAGTCGTCAATTTCTTGGAAATTGACACGATTAATTCTTAATTAAAAATAGATTGATCATATTCTTATTTATTTTTCGGGAGTTTCAAAATTAACAAATTAGTGTACATTTCAAAAATAGTCGTCAATTAAAAATACAAACATAAAATAACAGACATATTTAATTATTTGTGCATATTGTTTTGTTTTGTCTCTCATTTTTGGGTTACACTATGAAAATACAAATGTGTGTTATTCTCCTGCTTATCGAGCAACCTATACAGCTTTTTAGCATCGCGTAATTTTTTCATGCCTTTCGTTCTGACAGGTCATAGAAAAACTACACGATGCTAAAAAGCTGCGTAGATTGCTCAATAAGCAGGAGAATGACACACATTTGTATTTTCATAGTGTAACCCACAAATGAAAGACAAAACAAAATTCAAATTCAAATTAAATAAGTTCGAATTTAAAAATTAAATTTGATTCCAATCGCTAGCATGTAATTTTCACTTAATTTCATTTCATCATATGATATTACTGTATTATGCGTACGTACGTACATACGTGCTAATACAAGGATTAAATCCAGCATGCTTATATAAGTATAATAGCAGTATGTTACATATTAACATATGAAACCATATGCAAATAGCAGTTAACCATATACTCTGTTATGCAAGTATTCTGGTATTTGCCTGTGAAATTAGCTTGGTGAAATAATTTTTATATCCATGAATTAATTGATTGCGAATTTAGTGTTTTGCGAACTAATTATTAGTAAGTTGATCAAGCCGAGTGAACCTGATACCATTAAATAAATATTAAATAAAAAAACTTAATAAAATCGAATCAATGTATCGAAGTAAATGGCAGTACATAAAAAAATTTTATTTATATAATAAGTCATTTGTGCTAGCCAAATGGTGTTCGGATTCAGAATAGCAAATTTATTCTGTTAATTCGATATATCCAGAGGAAATATATATATAATATTTGTTCTGAAAGTTTTAGTTCGGATTATCAAAAGTTCGGTATATAGAGGGCCAGATTAGAGAGAAACAACTGTATAAAACTTTTTTTACTATGTAAACTTTAAAAGTTTGATTAAATAAAGTTGTCCAGCGTAATGAAATATACTTATATAGGCCGGTGCAAAAATGTAGATACACGAAAATGGCGATAGTAAAAAATTTTTTTTAAAAAATTAACTGAGTATTTAATTTTTTTTATTTATTGTTTCACTATTTAGGATCGTTTTAATACAATTTTTATTAACCTTATTAAATTTTAAAAAAATTTTTATTAGGAAATAATTTCCTCAATTTAAAGATCTTCAACATCATTTTCGACCAAAGCAACGTAACCATCGTGATTATTGTATTCCTTAGCCCTGGTAAGTGTTTTTCGCCAAAGATCTGTGATAGTTTTAGAACTGACCTTTTCTGTAAACGCTTCTAACAATTTTGTTTCTAATATAAATAAAATTGGATACGGGGCGGCTTTAGCAACTTCATGCTTCACGACAACCCAAATCCCTTCGATCGGTTGAAGCTCACAGCGGTATGGGGGTGTAAAACAAATTGTGCCCGTATTTATTACCTAGCAATAACCTTCTTCTTCAAGCTTTTTTCGCAAAACAGGTGCAGAAAAAGAAGTGCCAAAGGTGTTCGCAGATATAACTATGTCACGTATAACTTCTGCAACATTAGAATTGGCTTCTTTTTTGGGCCGACCCGATGGTTTACATTCTGTTAATTTTTTTTTCACTATTGTTCCATTCAGCAATTACTCGTGCAACTGAGGTCCCAATACTGTGGCAACAAGCTTGCGTAGTGGCATGTCTTCTCGTTGCTTCTGGCCTTGTCGACAATCTAAAAAGTATCGAAGAGTGCTAAAAATCATCCTCGTTCATAAAGACTTGGTGCGCATTTGTCTCGTTTCAAGTCATCCATTTTGATAAAAAAAAAAAAAAAAACAACCTTAAATAAAGTTTATCGATCATGTTTACCTTTTTTGCAATTTTTATCTCCATATAGCGTGATCGTCCAACTTTCTATCATTAGATCATTTTAGGTAACGATATTCATGTATCTACATTTTTGCACCGGCCCATAGTAAAAATTTTATAGCATTTGGACAACTTTTTATTAGTATGTTTTTCAATTTTTTGAAAAATTTAACAATCTGAAAATAAGCTACCCCACATTTTTTTATAACTTTTTGGCCAAAAAGGGTAGCTTATTTTCAGACAAATATAGTAAACTCTAAATTTTATTATTTAAAACTTTATACTAAACTCAAATTCAATATAAGTTTGGTCAGGCTAGTTCAAATTTTGCAAACTAGTTTCTTCGTCTTGAATTTCTTCTAACAAAGACCTACTTTATCTACATAATTGAACATTTCGATTACATTTGGTGACGACGACAGGACCAGGTCGCCTACTTGAAGAAATTTCAATTTGAATTCGGCTATGTTCTACAAAATAGAAGACATGACCCATAGTTTCTTCGTAGAACTGAGTCCTGATTTATGACCTTCCATATCCTTTCGAAGGCACGTTTTCGTAATGGTTAGAAAATGTTTCACCATGATATGTATCGCTAATGCCCCTATAATTAAAACGAAATGTTAATATTGAAGCCCAAAATGGAAGTGAAATCTGAAGTTATACATATTTAGAAAGTTTAACATAGCGTTTTACGCTCTACATACCATCTTTACGTGTCAATCCCGTTCTATATTTTTTCAATAAAACACCGTCTTGGATAAAAAGAAAGAATGAATAAAGAAATTGAAATAAGTACCGGAAACATATAAAGAAAAAGAATATAACCAAAATAAAAATTTATACTTAGCGTTAAAGTTATTATACTCTACGTCCCGGTTTATTTTTCAAGTTTTTGTAAACATCCAACGGAATTCCAGATTATTCTAACTATAGAGATATCGCTCTAAAAGAGAATAAAGAATTAATAAAAAAAAAAATTTTTTTTTAACCCTATACTTATCTTTTTGAACACCCTTTCCCACTCGGAAGAAGAATTAGAATAAGGGCAAAAAAGTTTATATCCCAAGGATCTTGCAACATCAAATCCTAAAAATGCGTTTCTTGTCTTTCAAACCTGAAATAGATAAAGACAAAAAGTTTCGTTTTCCAAAAGACCTGGCATTTTAAGCCCAAAATTTTGGTGACATAAGACCCGGAAAGAAGAAGAATGTTAATAAGGACCCAAAACAGCACATATAAAAAAAAAAAAGAATGATACTTATCTTTTTAAAAGCTCTTTTCACTCGGAAGAAGAACTCCAAGTTGATGTATGTTGAACGAATGGACGATGGCATAATAATTAAAATGATTATTAAAGATAATGTGACGAATCTTGAAAAAGCGAAGGAGTAGAGGTCTGACTCAATGAATACTATTTACTGAATATTCACTGAATATTTGAATATTCGAATATATAATTTTTCACTGAATGAATATTCGAATACTTAAAATTTCACTGAATATATTCATTGAATATTCATTGAATATATATATATATATATTAATATATATAATTTTATAATTTTATTTTTTAATAATTTATTTGCAATTTTATTGGCTAATTTAAGTGAGATATTATATAATTTTTTAAAATTGAAATATATTTAATATTCAATGAATATTCAGTGAATATTCATTGAATATTTTCAAAATTTTTGAACGAATATTCGAATAAAAAAATATTGAACAAATGAATATTTGAATACTTATTTTTTGAATGAGTCAGACCTCTACGAAGGAGTATAAAGGAAAGGCATACCTGATACAAATATTAATAATGCCGTTGGTACCTGTTATCGATATGGAATCGGTGAAAATAATTAAACCAAGTATATTGTTATAAAAATGGAACTGATATCAAACAAAAATATTAAAAGAGGGTGAAGAAAAGAATGAAAGACCTTTCGAATCAAACTACAAATCGAAGAATGAAGCTATATAAAAAAAAAATTTGAAAACAGATCGGTTTAAGTCAAAATGGATCATCAATAAATAATAATCTGGGTGACGTCCAAGTCAAGATGAGACAAAATACTACCGATAGCCCTACTGATAGCCCTACAAGACGAATTCAAAAATCGACACAAATCTATGAGAAATTTAATAAGAAAAAGAATAAATTAGTAAATGAATTATAACAATGCGAAGAAATAAAAAAGGAAAACTTATATTGTGCATTATACTCCAAATCCCAAATATAAAATTTAAAAGAGAAAAAAAATTGTAGATAGTTATATTTTTTTATTTTTTTTTAGTTTTTTAAGTTAGTTTTTGTTTGAGATTATGTGAATGAATTAAGTTAAGTTTAGTTTTTTTTTTAGTTTTGGTTACGGGTAAGCTGAGGTACAAAACCTCTATGTATTAGTTTTTGTTCTGGTTATGGGCAATCCAAGAAACCTAAAACCCGGGATTTATTTTTTTAGAAAGCTAGTTTAGAATTTTTTTAATCACTGGTTGATTATGCTCGAAGGACCTCACATTTTAAAGAAGAGGGAAGTGTAATATAGTAGATAATTTTAGACTTTCGTATCATGACAGTCACGTGTTCACGATGTATTAGACGATCACGTAATAGTATCGACCCTTCGTTTGATTACCACTAGTTTACTTTATTTTTATTTATTTATTTATTTATTTTTTTTTATTCTTTGACGAGTCTGCTAGATACTTGCGAGTGAACAGAAGAATACTATGCTAAAATAAATTTACAAAATATTCGGTTCTTTCTCATATAAGCCTAACACTACTCAGTTTCCTATAAAGGATCTAAGTGTACCCTGTCACACTGTTTCCCTAACGAAACAGGTTTCAGTGGTGACCCATCAGTAGCCATACCAAAAGGGCTTTTTACTCCTCTCGATGAAGCCTAACATCCCTTCTTCTACCCAGCATTCCATTATTTTTAGTTTTTTTGAAACCTTTTCTTTTCACTTCTCTTTACGTTCCTTCTGGCCTTTCGAAATTTTGCTTTCTTCATTCTTCTTTTTTTCCTCCTTCTGTCTAGCCTTTTTCCTCCGTTTTTCTTTTCGTGCAATGCCACTTTCTTCTTCCCATTCATTTACTGTCTGGTAACGGTCTTTCCAAATAATTTCAAAAAGACTGTTCTATGTTATGTTTAAAACATCTTCAATAATGTGATTCGTTATTCTGTTAGAGCGAAGCTGCTTCTGAATTCTTAACTGAGCTTTGTGACAGAACAAGCCCTTAATCAAACCTTTCCGTACGCTAATTATCTCCTCTTGATTTTTTCCAAAGATTAGATTCATTAGCTTCTGTTTGGGCAGTCGTTTTTGAACGTCTTTTGACAGGTTTTTCCAAGTAAATTCTGCTGCTACTAATTGAATACTCCACCATGAAGTTTCATAGCCTTCACATTCCGCCAAATGATCATGTACTTCCTTGGCTTCTGTATTGCAGCTCAGACAATTTAAGGATTCGTATAAGTCAGGACTTCTCCTATTTAATAAGTCAAGAAGAGGTAGATTTTCTGAAAAGCACTTGATAATAAAACAAGCTTTTTTACTTCTTCTGGTTGTTGAACCTCGTATACCAGTTACTTCCTTGAGCTTCTTCCAAAACATCGACCAGCTTTTGTCATTGTAACTATTGTTTTGTACTGTACTACACAAACTATGTGAAAGACGCCACTCAGCACCTATATACATGTTGTTAAGTGTTTTGATAAAAGCTCGAGACGGTATCTCTACTAGCCAATTTTTCCAAAATAAGACATTTTGGAATCTTGAACTTTCTCCTAATTCTACTTGAATTGTTTCTGATGCTTCACAACCTTTCTTTGCTAGTTTGTCGGCCAAGTCGTTCCATTTGTTGTTGCTATGCGCTTTCACCTTATTGAGCTCAAGGGTAATGTTTTTAGTTTTTATTAGTTCTACGATTTTTTCCGTCAAAACAAAATTAGACCGCTTTTGTGACCTTCTTGCTGGTTCAAAAGAGAATCCTGATTCCAACGCACAGATTGCTGCCAGACTATCTGTGTAGACTATAACTTCCGCTTCGCTTGGAATTGTTAAAAGCATGGTCCATATTGCTATGAGTTCTGCCTTTGTTGATAATGGCTATTGAAACGCTTTAATTGACATTGTATCCAAAATTTCTTCCTCTGTGTCACTTATTTGAACCCATCCAGCTCCTATTGTGCAACAGAGATTAATATTACTCAAACTCTCTACTAAAGAACCATCTGTGTAAAGAATGAAACGTTCACATTTCCTATCTAAATTTTTCCTAAAACTATTTACTAGAAGATATTCTGTTTCACTCTCTAGCTTCTCCTTCAAAATTAATTTTATTTCCAAACAATTGACTATGCTAATATTACTGAAAATTTGTTCTGTTGAACCTATACTACTAATTCTTTTCTTTTTCCTTGCACCAGAAACCATATCTAAATTTATTGGGAATTTACGTTTATCTCCTTCTCTATATGGCCTTGGAAGCACCCCTACGACATCTTCCTTCTTGATCCAGCTTGCACAAACACTTTTAGTACTTTCTTCACCAATTTGACAGTCTTCGCATTTGACAATGCAGATATTTGATGACTTTTGAGATAAACTATCATGCCAATGTTCGACAAACACTTCTTTTTTACCCTTCTGTATTATTCTACCATATTCTTGTTTGGTTAAATCACTATTATATAAGACCCAGTCCTTTACCCGTCGGTCCTCTGAAATGAAGGTCTTTTTGATCTCTAGAGCTAGTGAATTCGGTTCTGGCAGATTAAACTTTGCTGCAATATTTCTTGTATCTGTATCTATAATTATCTCTCTTTCTAGTTCTGCGAACCAAAAAGCTTTCTTTTCTTGACTTGGAAGGCCTAAGACTTTCTTTAATTGTTGCCAGGTAATCATATTTTTCCCTTTAAAGCTGATTAATTGCCCAATATATGTCAGACTAAATTTGTTTATGTGCTTATATAAACGATAAAAACTTTTTGGTGATAGTAGACTCCTTATATTGACCAAAAAGATTTCTGGAGTGATAGTGTCTTCAGTAAGTGTTATTTCGAGATTTCTCTCTTTTGCTTTAAGACAGATTGAGCAGTCCAAATTGCCTTTCCATAATTTCTCTAGAGTTACTATGTCTGACTTTTTAGGAGATCTTTCACTTAGTGCTGCTAAGAACCAACCTTGTGTTATGCGTTTCTTCGTGACGTTTGCCTCAATTCCTGTACTATTTAACCTATATTTCAAGCCTGTTATTTGCTTTGTAAAAACTTCATTGCTAAGCTTCTTACAGTTGCCTAGATTTTTGTGAGTAACTAGGCAGTTACTTGTTGAACGTGTGAATTCTATTTTGTTTTTCACCATTCTTAAAAAAGGTTGCTGAATTTCGTCTAAGTTCTTCCGTGAAAGATTGGTTGTTTGTAAAATGTTGCTCAATTTGGGAAGAATACACATGTTATTAATGTGTGAAAGTTAACTAAGCGTCAATTTTTTATAATATAATATTTCACAAAATTGTTGCATAATCCATTTTACTTTTGCTTTTATAAGCTTCTCATTTTTCCTCTGATTCAACCATACACCTAGAAATCGCACTAGGGTGGGTATCTTTCCCTTCTGCTACGATTTTATTTTGTGATAAGAAGATCGACTTTTCCTCTCTTGTATTGAGTGCTACTAACTTAGACTTCTTGGGGTTGATCTTAATATCATTTATCTTGTAGAACTCCTCCGCAATCTTTAAGGTCACTTCTAGCTGTTGCTTGTTACTGGCTACCCATGTTGTATCGTCAGCATAAGCAATTGCAGCACATCGGGTTGAGTAGTTCATAGGATATGCCTCATGTTTCCCTAAACTCAGATCATAGCCCAGGTTGGTTTCATTTTGTACATAACACAAAAGCGGATCATGAAAAATCCTCCAGACCAAGGGTAATACTACTTCACCCTGGTCTATTCCATCTATGGCCTTAAAGCCGTTGCTAAGTCCAAGGGCCGTAATAATTTTAAGCTGACGTTCACCAAAAAGGTCTAAAATGAAATTAATTGCAGTAGACGAAAGCTTTAATCGTAAAAGAGCTTTTTCCAGCATCTCTAATGACACCGAGTCGAAAGCTTTTTGCATGTCTTGCAGGAGTATCCAAAGCTTTTTTCCTTTTTCCAATGCTTCTCCTATAATCGAGTTTATGATATATATAGGAGCTTCCGTTGAGCACCCCGGAAGTCCAGCGAAATTGAATCCCCTTAGCACTGCATTTTCTTTAAAAATTCTTGAGAGATGCATTGTGAAGATTTTTGTGACACATTTCCTAAACATTTCTAAAAGTGCAATGGGCCTTATATTATTGAGGTTATACCCAATCCTCATTTTTGGGAATTGCATACAGTTGAGCCACTTTTCACTTATTTGGGATCAAACCGGTTTGTATACATGCTAGTGCAAAATTCCTAAAAATAGCATGTGTTTTGCTATCTGCTTTCTTTATCAGAATATAACTTCTTCCCGAAATACCTGGTGCCGATTTTAAACTTAGGCTACTTAGCATTTGGTCCCATTCTTCTTCAGATATTTTTTGTAGAAGGTCCTCATACCAATTCTCTTGTATGAAACTTAAAGGTTTATACGTTTCTTTCCATGCTTGGGACATGCGGTTTGGATTTGCATTTCTTTTTTTGTACTGAGTTTGAAAATGTTTTTTTTTCTGTATGCTGCATAACGTCTTTAGGTTCTGTAATAAGTTCTCGACTATGATCTTGATTTTCTATAATTATTTTGTTAAGCTTGTATGGCTTATTTAAGAGCTATTCAGCATTTGCCCCTGTTTGTTAGCTATCATCTCATACCGTTTTTCGATCTTTTTCTGAATTTCCTTGTTTTTACTACTTGTATTTTCTAATAAGCATTTTTTCTCTAAGATTTTTTTCCATCCTCTTAAGTCCTGCTCTCCTTCGTCTAGATTTTGGGCTTGTAGCATATCTATTTCTATATCTAGGATTCTATTTATGTTCAAAATGGTATTGTTTGCTGAAACTATTATGCTAAAATTTGATTGAGAAGTTTTATTGTCACGGATATTTCTAATAACCTTGCCCAAATCCAATATGCTTTTTTCCAGATCCGTTTTTGTTCTGGATTTTTTCCTACTATAGCCTGTGTTTAATACTTTTTTCCTTGGTAAGGTTTGGTTGGCTGCTTTTATTATTGCGTTATGAATGACATCCCACGCTTGATCAAGTTCTTTCTTTCCTACAACAGTTCCTGATTGTACTATATTTATTCTCTTTATGGCCTGGTTATCTTTTAAAGAACTTTGAAGAACTGTCACATAGTTTTCCCAATCTTCTGCGCTTGCTTTGTCGTAAAGGTAAATTGTTCTTTTTTGTCCACGTTGCTTCATTGTAAAAAAGTTCTTTTTCTCAATCAAGTGCTCAATGGAATCTTTACTATGGCTGCATTATGGTCACTATCTGTCTATATACTCATCTCCTCTATTTTAGCATCCACAATTCCTAGGCCAAGCTCCTTCGATGTCCAAATTTGATCTATCCTTGAGCTTTGATCCTGTCTTGACTATGTAAATTCCTTGCTATTTGGGTTGATTACTCGGTACGAATCTACGAACTCTTGCTTATACAACCATTTGTACAAAGGGAATTTTTTGTGCTGCGAACTTGAGTATTTCCTGTCTAGGATTTGATCAGGAATATAATTAAAATCCCCTATGATAATATATTGGTTCCTTTGGGATCCTTGGGCTACTTTTTTGACGATTCTTTGTTGAAATGTCCTTGTGATTTCTTTATTGTTTGGTGGTATGTATACCATAATGATTATTAGCTCTAGTTGTTTAAAAAGAAATGTCGCTTCTAAATAGTATGGTGAATCCTTCTTAACTTGACCTAGGTGCCTCTCCCACTTTTTGTTAATCAGAAGTCCTACACCAGATCCTTTTTTCTTTTCTTTTTCCGTATTTGACCAAAAACCAACAAAATTATCTCTATTAAAGTCCAAAAAAACCCCTTCTTTACTACTAACATTTGTTTCCGCAATACCAATAATATCTAGATTCTCTTCTAATGCCCATTCTGATATTATGACACTTTTGAATCTATTACTTTTAAGCCCGTTAATGTTGTGGCATCCTACTTTAAGAAAATGATTATTTTGTGAATATGGGCTTATTGTGTTATTGAGAGATAAGAATGCCTCCTGTATATGCAAGCCCGAAGGCTTGCTTATGTTTATTGGGACACCTTTGGCAAATATTAGGAGCGATAGGGAACATAAGTTCCTTGTTTTTCTTCAATATTACGTAGCCTTCTAAGAATTTCTTCGAGTACATTGTCATGGTTTGATGTCTTTTGGTCTGCCTCGACATGTGTTAGCGCCTTTCGAGTAATATTGTGAGATCTTGAAAGCTAGATTCTCTACTTGTGTTTTTAACAAATTCCTTCTTTTTTCCTTGTGCTCTTCCCGGAGGTGAGTTGTTATGGCTTGTCTTTTTATAAGGCTTGCAGTTCTCTTTCTCTAACCTTTTTGTTTCTCTATTTTGTATGACCTCTGACAAACTCCTCTGGTTTGAAGTACTCCATTCAAGTCTAGTATTATAGTACCATGCTACATTTTCTATTGCTGTATTTAGGTCTTCACAATTTTTGAAATAAACAAATGTGACACTTCTTTGATTACCATTGCTATTTTTAGGAATGAAAACCATTTTGGCTTTCATTCTCCCTAACTGTCGTAAAAGGGCTGCTTCCAAAGCTATATGGGGAAGCCCTCTAAGAATCGCTCTATGTTCTTTTCTTTTTTTCAAAAGTTCTGCATCGAATTTGCCTGGTGTTAGTCTGCATAATCTTCCTTCTTCATAATGTAGGGACCATAGACTTTGTAGGTTTTCCTTTTTCTCCTTATTTCTGCATTGTATATGAATGAAAACTGCTCTTGTTTTGTTGAAATCCTTCCATTCCGTGGAGATGACTCTGCCAAAATGATTAAAGCATCGTCTAATCTTTGCGAATCTTGAGTCTGCAGGAAGATTCCACAATGTTAAGCTAGTTTGTAACTCTAATTTTGTATTGTTGATACTTCTATCTATATCCATATCACTTTTGTTTCCTATGTTTATAGCTGTACCAGATTTAATCGTTTCAGTTACTATTGCTTCTGTGCTTTCTTTTGCTTTATTTTTGAATGACTTTTCCTTTGTATTAAAATTACTAATCATTTTCTTGGTGTCCTCTGCTCCATAATTAAGACATCCACATTCTGCATAAAATAGTGTTGCCTTCTTCTCTGCCCCTTCTGATTTATCTTCTACTAGAATCTCTATCTCGCTTTTATTTAAATTCATTTCTGCAACTCTGATAGGACCCCGAAATATACATAGATAGGTCAGGTTAATTATAGGGTTACTAAAAAAGGAAAGATCTGCAGAAAAACTTCAAAAATAAGCAAAAAAATTACTATAAATAGAAAAGATCCGTATAAAAACTTCAAAAATAAACAAACCCATACCTGACCTATCTATGTATATTTCGGGGTCCTACTCTGATTCTGTTATTAGTTTTCTTTTTGTTGCTTGAACTATCAAAATTTTCCAGACTTCTTTTCTTATTTGCTACATCGCACTCTTTTTTTGTAGTAATTTCTATAGTCGGTAGTTCTTTTCCTTCTGGTTTCTCTTCTATAAGTATTTGTTTTTCATATGTTAGTTGTTCCTTACATGTTTTCTTTTGTTGAATCCATTTATAAAGCTTAATTGTGCGCCGAATAGTCGCTATAAAATTGGGATCATTTATACCAATATATTTAGCTATGTATATGTCTATTTTAAGAGTTAAAGATTTTTGTTAATCATGAAACTGATTTACTTCTTTCTGTGATTTGGTGTACAAATTTTTGATAATTTCTAATTTCATTGTTTCCTTAAAAAGTACTATACTATTTCTAGATTTTCCAAGAACTGTTGCTATTGATTAAATATCTATCTTTCTAGAATTATCTATCTAAAAAAAACTCTACTTCTCACGTGTATTCTTTGTTTATTTGTTTATCTTACTATTGTTCACTTATTTGGTTGTTAATATTACCGAAAATGGAACGTGTCTTCTTTGTTTGTTTGTTTGTTATACTGGATGATCTACCTTACAGGGTCAAACTGGTATGCCCACTTTTTGTAAAAATTTTATGTCGTTTGTAAAATTTTTAATTTTCTTCCTATTCTGCTAGTAAACAAGGCTGATACCTCTAGTAAACTTAATATGTTTTTGTTTGCTCTTGCTTCTTTCTTAAGAGAAACAGATAAAATTGTAATAAAAATGTGTATTTTTTAAGTAACTTATTGATTTTTGTTTAGCTCCTTTTTTTGGTACAGAGGATCAGCGGGAAGAGTTGTTTTGTTTCTGATTTTTATTTATTCTTTATTAGTTATTTATTATTTATTTATTTATTAATTTGTATCGCTACCCCGTTATACTGTTTATTTTTAATGCGATGCATATCGGCATTACGTATCGTTCATTATGCATAGATCGTATACATAATATCATTTGGTATCATTGTACATAGTTTTAGGATAGAAGAAACTACAATTATAAAAATTACCTAAAAATCCTTTTGTATCTTCATGATTCCCATGATATTCATAACTCAATAATCCACTATCATGTCTTCACTTTTATCTAATAAAGAGCCATTTTCGTCTTAAATTTCTTCTAACAAAGACCTACTTTATCCACATAATCAAACATTTCGATTATAATATTATAAAACAACGCTATTTAACATCAACTACCTAATTACAGCTATCTAATAAACCCCATCTAATAAAACCCACTTAGTAAACCCACTCAATAAAACTATCTAACCAAAACCAAAATACCCTAACTTTAATTACAAAGAAATTCAAAAACCCTAACCCAATAGCAAAAACGATGAATCCAACAATAGCAACACTGACTACAGTAATTATCGATAATAACGACAAAATTAAGTTTTTCTACACTCCAATAACAGCAGTAATAGGCACGAAAGTAATCACCATTTAATAGCAATGATACCAGCAATTAAAGTGTTTTTATCACTTCAAAAACAATAATCTAATAACAAGAGCATTATGTAATTCATTAGAAAAGTGTAGTAAAAGTTAGTAAAAGCAAAAAAAAAACAATCAAAATCAAAACAAAAAAAGAAAACATACGAACCAAGCATATCCAAAGAGCGATAAAGAAATAGTGGCCATAAAACAGTTCTCAAAACTAGAGATGGACAAAATACAAAATTTTCATTTTAGCATGCACATGTGCATATACTTGCTGGCAAAACCCGGACAAATTCTAAATAGTAAAAAAACAATTGCTATTTATAAAAAATTAAATCAAATAAATAATTTTAATATTTTGTAAATATATTATTTATAACTATAAGAATATATACAATTTGTTTAAATAAAGATTATTAATAAAGTTTTTAAGATATTAGCTTTGCAAGAGTTTGGGATTTGGGATTTGGGATGACGGACAAATCCCAAACTATAGTAAGTCGGGATTTTGCCAACATGTATACATGTGCATGCATTTTTTGCATGCATGCATGCATGTTTTGACCAAATTTATAATTCAATTTTTTAATGCTGGCCAGAATTAATTGCATACATGCATGCAGTCATGCGCATAGTGCCCATTACTACTCAAAACCGACCTACCTTAAAAAAATGAAAAGCATTAGTAATACATTTACAAGACAAAAACAATAATGAAAAAAATAAATTCATATGTCCTGGACTTGCAAGTTATGTATTTTACAAATCCCAAGAAAGTTCAAAAACAGCCTAAAGGTCCTCAAGACAAGAAAAAAAAGTATTAGTAATGCATTCAAAAGCAAAAAAAAAACAAGAACAATGTATCTACAAAACCTTACTCTCCAGGATTTCCAAGACAAACGAAGCCTACAATTCTAGAAAAAAAGAAATATGTATTAGTAACACATTCATGAATTGAAAAAGCATGACAAAAAAAATTAAAGCATATGCCTAAATACCAAGACAATTGTCCACAATTTCCATGAATATCCTAGAAAAAAAAAGGAATGTCAGTATATATTCATACACAACAATACTTTAACCTTCTACTTTGTTATTAGCCAACATTGTCGTGAAATAACACGTTAGCAACAAAACTGAGACTGTTATTGCCAATATACACCTAAACAATGTACTCAATAATGACACAAATTCCTACCAACAGCCACCAACAGCTAACAACAATGGCAACACACGATTCACCAAGGCACCAATGACGAAATGAAACTATGATACCAATTCCAAACGATAGTTTCAATAATGGCAACAATACCAACTCCAAGCGAAGGATCTAGAACTGCTGATACCAACTCAAAGCAGGACCCCGGACATGTAGTACAGAGGTCATACGTTACACATTTCAGCAAAAACCCCAAAATTTGAAAAGCAAAAAATCAGTTTTTGGCAATTATCTTGGCATCCAGTGGTCCAATTTGAATGAACTTTTTTTTTAAAATGAAGCTCTTAGTGAGGCGCATCTAACAAAAAAAAGTTGATTAATGGATCAAAAGTTATTTAAATAAATAGATTTTGTCGTTTTCAGCAAATTAGGTCAAAATTGGCCAAAATCCAGTTATGATCTATATAAGAGATGTCCGGGTCCTCTCAAAGCGAAGAATCTAGAACTAACAACAACAACAATGACAACCTGAAACTGTCACAGAGAAAAAAAATTTATTAATACTATAACTATAATATATAACATGTTGAAACAAAAAATTAAAAAAAAAATTCAACTGATTTAATCAGTTGATAATCACTATTTATATCCTGTAATTAGAGGTGCATCACGGTGCATAGTGCACCAAATTAAAATTCCTATAAACTTATTTAGCACCAAAAATACAACAAATTGGCATATTTTATTTTATATTTCTTAAAATTTGAAGAAAAAATACTTAATTTTAAATTTTTGATGAAAATGTTCAAAATTAAGCATTTTTCTTCAAATTTTAAAAAAAGTAAGATAAAATATGCTGATTTGATGTATTTTTGGTACTGAAAAAGTTTACTTAGTGCAAAAAGTTAGGATCAATTAGTAAAATTTAGAGAATCATAAAAATTTATATAATTTTATTAATAAAATTATACAAATTTCTATGATTCTCCAAATTTTACTAATTAATTCTAATTTCTTGTACTAAGTAAACTTGTTTAGCACTAAAAAATATATCAAGTTGGCATATTTTATTTTACTTTTTTTAAAATTTAAAAAAAATACTTAATTTTGGAAATTTTTATCAAAAATTTAAAATTAAGTATCTTTGGTGCAAATTTTAAAAAAAGTAAAATAAATTATGCTGATTTAATATTTTTTTGGTGCTGGACAAGTTTATTTAGTGCAAGTAGTTAGGATCAATTAGTAAAATTTAGAGAATCATAGAAATTTGTATAATTTTATTAATAAAATTATACAATTTTTATGATTCTCTAAATTTTACTAATTGATCCTAATTTCTTGCACTAAGTAAACTTGTTCAGCACCAAAAAATACATTAAATTGATATAATTTATTTTTACTTTTTTTAAAATTTGAAATTTTCATCAAAAATTTAAAATTAAGCAACTTTGACGCAAATTTTAAAAAAATAAAATAAAATATACTGATATGATGTATTTTTTGGTGCTGAACAAGTTTACATATAGCAATAAGTTTATAATCAATTGGTAAAATTTAGAGAATCATAGAAATTTGTATAATTTTATTAATAAAATTAGAATTTTGATAAATTTAGCAGGTTGCGATATCGCAGGTTAATATTTAAAAAAAAATTAAAATGATTGTTAGTTAGGGTTAGGGTCCGAGCTAGTATTAATATTAGGTTAGAGGGTGCATATATATATACAAAATTAAGCGCTAAAAACTTTTAATTAGAAGCACAAGACTAGTTTACTTAATGAAATTTCAAGTTATTTAAAAATTTTGATTTTTTTTTGTAATTTTTCCTAATTTTTCGTTCGTTTTGTTACACAATATCCTGTGATCTAATTGGCCAATCATATTAACCTGTGATATAGCAACCTGCGATATTTAACAACCTCCTAAAATTATACAAATTTCTATAATTCTCTAAATTTACCAATTAATTATAAACTTCTTGCTATAAGTAAACTTGTTCAGCACCAAAAAATACATTATATCAGTATATTTTATTTATTTTCTTAATAAAATTTGTATCAAATATGCTTAAAAGAATTTCTATTTGTACCTAGTAGGTATATACTCCCACCTCATAGCAAACCAATTAGATTTAGGATCTTGTGTAATATAATACGATCCAAATTTGCAAAACAAACATTTATTTTATTAAAAATTGCTTATTGCTCAAAATTTGAATAGAAAACCACCTTTCATACTTTAATAAAAAGTTTTTTTAAACCGATTTTAGGTGCACCAGAAATCACCTAATTTTTATTTACTATATGACCTATCACCTTCCTTCCCATCTAACTGGTTTAATAGCCAATCAAATTTTGCGTATATTAAATTATTATTAAAAATATTTATAAACTTTAATAGTTAATAACTTTTGATCTACAAAGAGAGAATTCTAACAAACCCAAAATCTCAAAAATCTAATCACAGGATCATAAAATCGATATAAATTTGCATATTATTACTATATAGTATTTATTAAATAAATACTATATAGTAATAATACACAAATCTATATTGATCTTATGATCCTGTGATTAGTTTTTTGTGACTTTGGGTTTGTTAGAATTCTCTCTTTGAAAGGATCATTTTGGTAGTTAAATCATCTAAATTGGAACAGTAAATCAAAAGTTATTTACTATTAAATATTATATAGAATATAATAAATAATTTTTGATCCACTAGTCCGATTTGAATGATTTAACTACAAAAATGATCCTCTCAAAGAGAGGGTTCTAACAAGCCCAAAATCACAAGAATCTAATCACAGGATAATAAGATCGATATAGATTTGTAAATTATTACTATATATAGTATTTATTAAATAAATACTATATATAGTAATAATGCACAAATTTATATCGATTTTATGATCCTGTGATTAGATTCTTGTGATTTTGGACTTGTTAAAATCCTCTCTTTGCAAGGATCATTTTAGTAGTTAAATCATTCAAATTGAACCAGTAGATCAAAAGTTATTAACTAATAAAGTTTTTATATATAGTATTTTTAAATAAATAATATATAAATAATATTTTGTATTAGCCAATCAGAATAAAGGATATATAGTAACCTGACTAAGCCAGAGACTCCCTTCTCTTCTAAGAAATCAGCTGATTTCTGGCGCCTCCCTTATTATATAACTGCCAAACCCTAACCCTAAACTTGGTGCTTACTCTAACCTTAAACTAACAAATACAAAATTTAATTCTATAACATAGTTAAATTTTGTTATTTTTATAACTGGGTATTTGATTCTATGAATAAAAATTTTGTAGTTTGTATAACCAGATAGCAAACCCTAAAAGTAAATTTAGTTTTTTTCTATGCTTAATTTTATTTTTAATGAAAATTTCCAAAATTAAGTAACTTTTCTTCAAATTTTAAGAAAAATAAAATAAAATATGCTAATTTAATGTATTTTTTGGTGCTGAACAAGTTTGCTTAGTGTAAGAAGTTATAATTAATTAGTAAAATTTTATATACAGTTGCACCTCGATATAGTCACACTCAATGTAGTCACAAACTCGATATAGTCACAGATTTATTTTTACCAATTAATTTTATATTACTTTACTCTTTATATAGTCACAAACACGATATAATCACAGTCACTGAATTTTGTATTACAATGATTATTAGGTATATAATAAATTAACTTGATGAAGTCACAAAATAATATACCGTATATAATTACAGTATGAAGTATTACTGTATATTAGTAATTTGTGTTAAGGCTGAAGGCCGGGTAAGCAATAGTGATATAATGTTACATAATTATTATTATTAATTAAATTTAAAATAATTGAAACCCCACATTGTTATTATTATTTGGAAATGCGAGTTATTAATAACGTTCGAATCAGCTCTAATACAGGTAGTAAGCTTGCGGGTCAAATATAGCATTCAAGAGGATCATGTGATATGAGGTCACGAATAGGGATCCTAATTTTCTGCTGCGACAAACCCCAAATTCTTCCTGCTTTACACTCTGAATTATGCGAATTATGCGATAAATTTTTTAAATTTATGCTACAGATTATGCGGATCAGATAGAAATATGCGAAATTTATCGTTATAAATTTTTATCGTTATCGTTATTGTAGTACTGAACCCCATCAGTAACTTACCAATAAAACCACAAAATCTGTGTAATATAAAATTACGAAAAGAATCGTGTTTACAAACCTATCTTTTGCGCCAAACAAAAAAATTCTCTGCAAAATTAGTATAAGGCCACGCAAAGTTAATTTTTTGTAATGCATAACCTGCTGACCTTTTTTTTTAAATTCAATCGTGCCAATTATTCCATTTTTGATATTTAATTTTTTTTAAGGTGTCACCCGATGGTGACCTTAATTTTTTGGAATTACCCGATAGAAACAAAAAAAAAATCTAAAATTTCCTATGAGCATATTAATTTACGGTAGATTAATTAAAAAAATAAAATCTGACATGCCGACTGAAATTTTGTAGCACCATGTTATGCAAAACGAAAAATTAACTTTGTGCGGTCTATATATGTTTTTTGTTAAATTTTTATACTACCCGTTATTTGAAATTCCAGATCTGATAATTTATGTTTCGTACAATCAAATGCTGCGTCCAATAGTCTGAATTATGCGCATATTATGCTATCGCAGATCTGCGATATCCTTAGTCACGAAATAGTTAAATCGATCAATTTATTAGATCAAAACAGAAATAGGTGATCGATTTAATTTTAATGCAAAACGGGGCTCCTAATTTAAGGGTAGCTTATGCGGGAGAAATAAAAAAGATTAAGGGATTTAAAAGAATGGATCAAAGAAGATTAGTGATATTTTGAATTGACTACGATGATTTGTAAGGATAACGAATTATTTAAGGAAAGTAAAAAATTAAATTATAATGTATCAGGTAGGTATCCAAGATATTTATAAGTTATTGTATAGTGGGTAAAAAAATATCAGTACGGTAGTATGGGTATTGATCAGTGGATGGATCAAATATTTTTCGGATGTTTTTGGGCCGCAATAGTGGCCCTAAAACACCTGAAAGATATTTGATTCATCTACTGATCTAGAAAATCGATTACTGTGTATTAAATAAAATTGTTCTACAATGTATATTATATAATTTTTATAATTTTTTGAATAATTTTTATTAATGTGATTTTAGATTTTACGATATTCAAAAAAATTTAAAAATTTTTTTATTTTTTATTTGTATAATGTAAAATGTAAAATCGTATTAATAGAAATCACTTGAAAAATTATGAAATTTCTAAATATAAGTAAATTAATATGTAGAGCAACTTTACTTAGTGCGCAGTAATCGATTTACATATAAAAATCAATTTTTTATATATAGCAACAATTGCGATCGATTAAAAAATATTTGATATAGTCACATTATTTTATTTTTTATTATTAAAGTGATTATATAAAGTTTATTGTTTATAGTCACTCCTTGTTATAATCACCTGATTTCTGTAACCAAACCAGTGACTATATCGAGGTGCGGCTGTAAAACAATATTTTAATAATTTTATTAATAAAATTATACAAAATACTATAATTCTCTAAATTTTACTAATTGTGATTTAGATAAATATGTGCATATATTATGAACCTGAACATGTTTATAAACCTTGAACTGAACCTAAACTAAACTTTTTTTAAATTCAGGTTCAGTTCAGTATTGAACTTTTAGAGCAGATTTAGGTTCTGGTTCATTGAATATGAACCTGAACCTCTATTGAACTGAACTGAACTTTGGAACTCTATTTATAAGCTAAAAATATTAATTCGTGATCTGTATACCAAACAGTAAAAATCTATAGTAATATGGGAAAAATCAATTATAGTTTATCAAATTTCTGGAATCTGGCACTATCAAAGCAATAACAAATTTTTTTACTAAAGTAACCTTTTTGTAGAACACATTTTTGCGATTTTAATGGTGATAAAATCATTAAAATTGGACCAGTAGATCACAAGATATCATTAAAATATGGTTTGTGGCCATATGGAGTTTCTACATAAACAATAATATTGTTTAAGAACCCTGAACATATAGTACAGAGGTCATACATTTTACATTTTAGCAAAAATTAGCAAAAACCCCTGAAATTTGAGAAGCAAAAAAACAGGTTTGGCAATTATCTTGGCATTCAGTTCCAATTTGAATGAACTTTTTTTTAAAATGAAGCTCTCATTGTAGACAAATTTGTATGCAATACAATTTAAACGATAAATACACATCTTTTTTAAATATGTATATATACTTATACCTGGTTCTTAGAGTACTGGTATATATTTAAAAAAGAATAAAACTGTAACTATTATTCTTTTACTTAAATAGAATATAAATCTAGTTATTAGATTTGTTAAAAAACAACCTTTTAGATAAAGAATTATCCAGGTACAAGCACTACACAATTAATGTTTCATATTTACTAGTTAAATTATTATTATTATTATTTTTTTTGGCAATTCTGCCTTTATTGACTAAAGAATACGCATGTTATTATATACAAAGGTCTCCAACTACTGCCTTTAACCCTTTTTTTTCTACAATAAAGGCTCACCCAGCTACTATAAAGTGCTCAGATGCAATTTGCCGCAACCTTTTTCCTATCCTTAGGCCTTCAACTCACTGAAAAAACTCCCCCGGGTCACTGGATGGTGGTTGCTAGCCTTGTCAAGATTGCGTTAAGTTTGTTTACCAACAGGTCTGTAAAGCCTAGACCATATCGGTTTATAATTAGTTTGAACTAAGTTGGTCAATAGTATTTCGATCGAGATACCTTGATTTTTCTCCTATACGTTAACCGCCTCACATCGGCACACCCAATGATTCGCTTGAACTCCCTTCTGAGCTCATAAGTATATCTCTATTTCTAGCATTTTGCAGTTCTATACTTTCATTGCTGTTACTTAAAAGGATCCCTCTGATACAATTTATGCGGTTTTCTAGCTTGTCGTTTCTTGACAGTCTGATTAAGACCACTTCTGTGCTTGCATTTTCCAATGTAAAGCCATCTTCATTTCCTTTTCTTTTTCTTCCTCTGGCGAGAAACCATTCTTCTAAGGCAAAATTCGCAGCTATAAGCTCAATTCTTTTCCAGAGGATTTCATATAGATTGCAACTTGCTAAGTGTTCCAAATCTTCTTTCTCACGAAAGCATGCTATAGGTATCTATCAGATACATTGTCGGGTTCCTCTTGTGCAGTTTGCTAAAAGTTGGCAGTAAGTCGTTTAGATACTTTGTATTAAACACCCATTCCCTACTACTTAGCAAACTTTTACATCTTGACCCTGCATTTTTTTTAAAATTCTGCCAGATTCCCTTCCAATCAATTTCCAACTCTATACTATTTTTACTTTTTAAATACTCTATACTACTAGTGTGTATCCATTTTACGCTATAATACAAATTTGTAATACTATCTATTAAACCTCTTATAGGGGTATCTATTGTGTACTGATTCCACCTAGGTACAACCTTTACCAATTTCGACCACTCGATATTCCAACTAATAACTTCTTTATCCTTACATCCTTCTTTTGCCAACTTATCCACCTGCTCATTAAAGAAATACCACTGTGCCCTTTTACTTTAACAAAGTTGGTATCTACCTTCTTACACTTAATTAAACTTTCGATCATTGCAAGAATACTTCCATTCTTTAGCTTTGAAATTCTTGGTGTTTTCTGATTACAAAACTAGTTAAATTATATATTTATACAAATAAAATATAAATTTAATTATATGCCTGTATATTGTACTCTAACAATTTACCAATTAAATTTAAACATCAAAAAATTATATATATATAAATACCTTTCAAGCTCTAACAAAAAAAAAAAAATTTCTGCGGTATATACAATTAATCTAACCTTATTAATTTAATTAAATTTTTATTTTATAAAAATTATTTTGTCAGTTTTGTTATACAGATCTACAAATTATGACATATACATACGATGAATTAGATTTTTTTTTTTATTTATTTTTATAATTTAAATCTATTACTGTATATAGCAAATACTATACCAAAAATAAAATCTCACCTTCAACATTTAAAAAAAAAATGAAAATACTCATATTTTGGTTAAAATAAATGTTATAAAAATAACAAAAAATTGTTATTTTAAAGTTTATATATTATTAAGTTAATTGTATTTTACACATTTATTAATATATACTAAATTGTACCTAATTAGAACTATATTTGCAAGTTAACATTTATTAGATATTGATATGTATTTCAATACCAAAAGATAAAGTATAAAATCCCTTCCAATTACAAAATATTTTAAATAGAAAGTAAAAATATATTACAAAAATGAGTATTAAAAAGTATAAGTAAAAAAAAAATAATCATTCGATAATTAGGAAATAATCGCTACCATGCCTTCCGAAATATCTTTTTTGATGCACTCTCACATGAGCTCATCATTTATGATGAACTTAAATATCATTAAACAATCCTTTTAATTCTTCTTCTATTAACTCTTTTTTTCCTATCATTATTTTCAAGTCGTCTTCTATCAATTCTTGCATTCGACGATGAATCCCTTAATAATCTTGTTTGATCATCGACGTTATCATTAACAAACATGACAGTAACAATCCAACCGGCCACGACGGTAATTTCCATAAAACTTCTAGAGAAGATGTTCCATAAAAGATCAATAATAAAAAATAGCACCATCAAAGGTACGGTAACATAAATCCACTCCAAAAATCCAGGGTCACCATTTTCTGTCGGTCTCTTTAATTTAAGCTTCGATAGAGTTAATGATTTTTGTTGATCTAAGCCAATCTCCGATAAATGTCCAGTGTTTTTTAACCAATCTATATTAGATTTAATTAGAGATTCATTATTTAAACTTGGACATGCCAATAATACGCTAGTCAGTGATTTTGTGTTTGTCAGATCTAGTAAGGCACGATTTTTTTGGTCTTTATCAGGATTAAAGGCCATTCTATTAAAATGTCCAGTTAATAATGAACAAACATTTTCATCATAAGAATTTTCTTCAACATCAATCCATAAATTCCCCAACCATTTCGGCAATTCTTGCCTAGAGAATTTCATTCCGGATTCTTCAAGCTTGTCCAAATATTGTTCCCACGTTATTGTTGGATTTGGATTACTTATATGAAATACTTGTATTCGGAATGTTTCATTGGATGATAACAAATCTACAATTGCTTTTGCAGCAACATCTACGGGAATCCAATCCAGATTTGCATCAAAAGTCGGCATTCGACCAGATAAACCAGCAATTCCTAAAAGCATTGGAACCCATTCATTCGGATCCCACACACCAGTTTCTGTGTGAGAAGTAATTTGACCTACTCTGACGATACTAACCTGTTCCAGTTGTAAATAATCAAATGTATTTGTGATAATTGTTTCGATGGCTAATTTAGAAAGTCCGAACCCATCACAAGTTGTGATGGAAGCTTTCAAAGGTAATATGCCTTCAGGCACATTTTCCCAGGAACTGTTAACACAAGCATCAATACTTGATATGAAATGAAATTCTTTTTGAGCACTAAAAAGTAATAAATTCGCTGTTCCAAGAATAGTCGAACTTTCATAAGCGGTTAAAGGCATACCAGGTTTTGCGCAGGAAGCGCCATGTATTATTGTAGTGACATCATTTAATATAATCTCATATTGATTCTCAGATAAACCCAGATAAGGTTCAGATAAATTAGCACCGAGTGCAATCAATTTGTCAGAGTCAATCAAAGAGGTGTCCAAATTGTTACGTAAGAATGCACGCTTAAGAGATGCTTTAGGCGTTCTAATCTTTTTTTTTTTGACTAGGCAATAAATTTTGCATGATGTTAGAGTCAATAACGTATATAAAAGATGCGTACCAAGAAATCCAGTTGCAGTCAAAAGAAAAACTTTTTTAGTGATCTTTTGTGGTGCAACTATTGCGGATTGAGTATAACTATCACGAATGTAAAGAGTATATTTATCTACAATGTCTTCCAAAGAATGTTGAAACTGTTCTATTTGAATTTCTTTATTATTTTCGTCAGAATGTTTATTTTCATCGACTATGTCCATGATAAACTTTACGATCGAATCTATACTTGGATGATCAGAGATGAATGATGTTGTTATTTCAACACCGGCTGGAAGAATGTTGTCGATTTTTTTCATGAATATCAAGCTTTCCGACTCGTTCATTCCAGCTTCAAACAGCGATAAAGAATGATCTTCCAAATTTTTTAATGGAACACCCATAATCATTGCAGCAGTGTATTGCAAATAGTTTCGAATGTCCACTCCATTCAATACTGATTTGTTGTTACTTTCCTGTTCACATTTATTAGGTGTCTTCGAACTATCATCTTTAACATTGGAACTTAATGCTTCGGTAGTGACCTCAGTGATATCCACGCTAGTAGTATCGTGTTTTGCCAAGGAGACCGTAGGGCTTGATAATTGCTCCTGCGCAGCCTCGTTCAGTTGTCGAATAGGTATTCCCACTAACTCATTTGATAGAATCGTATTTTGAGGCTGAGTTTGAATTTGATCAGGTACGTCCCCATCCATTCCTATTTACTTTATAAAAAAAACTTAAATATTTAGGCTGTAATCCTAAACTATCATATAATACCTTTCTTCATGAACGAGAGCTCTATAAAAGATCGTGAATAGTAAAGAATCTCACAGTGTGAATATGTGATGACTTTTACGATCAATTAAGGAAGGCGTTAAGAAATATTAATAAAGATATTATTAGTGTTTTATAAAAGAAAGAAATATATGAACGGGATGGGAAAAATATACGTGTTTTACAGGTACCGAACGTGATCCTACCCGTGAATTCAGGCTTAACAGTATCAGTATATGTTATTATTTATACTACTCTTGATTACGTCAAAACTGGTTGTTGTTTGGTATTTTCGATCAGTAATTAATAAATAAAAATACTGGAATTAGCAAGTTATGTCCATGTGGACTTGTGTATCACTTAAGTTATAGTTTATTACTAAACTGTGAAATTAAATAAAATAGTAATTAATTCAACTCCTAATTTTAGAGCATACGTGTGGTCTAGTAAATGGTTCATACGTAAAACAAATCCATATTCTGCAAGGTTTTAAATATATCGATATTACCATATTATTCGAAACCCGGCCATAAATAAACAGATTTATCTGCTGAATTCTGTGGCAGCATGATCCGGTTTAAAGGAAATCCGGATACCGAGTTAATAAATCACCAATGTCGGACAACATTAGTTTTAAATTATTGATCGGCCAAATAATCGTTGGATAAAATTCTTATTTTTAGAATTTTAGGGAATACTGCATATCAGTTACTGTAATAAAGAAATAGTCCAGTGCAAAAAGATAGATATCTCAGATTAAAATTGTTATAATTTAATTTTTTTTAATTTTTTTTTTAAAAAAAAAACTTTTTTAAATTATAATATAATTTCATATCTTTTTTGACCCATGTAGATTATTTTTAAAAAGGTATCTCGGCAACTACTCAACCAAAATCGATGAACTTTTTTTTTATATTTGGATTCTAAAATCTGTAGAATTCAAATAAAATAAAATAAAATAAATCGCCAATTTTGATTGAGTTTGCCAAGATATCTTTAAAGTTATAAAAATTTTTCTATGCCTAATATTTTGATAGGTATTTAGAATTTTTTTTTAAAAAATTTGATCGAATATCAATGAATTTTTTTATATAAACTCTACAGATCCATAGAATCCAAATAAAAACAATTTATCAAATTTGGCTAAGTGGTCGTTAAGGTATCTTTAATTAAAGCTTTAAAAATTCTAAATATCTATTTTTATTGGAAAGATGAGGTCTTGCTTATAATTTATTTAAATTATTATATAACTTATATATTACATATTATATTGTATATAGTTTTACAAGTATAAAACTAATATAGATTTATGATCAATTTATATTTGCTAAAGCAGTTTATTTTTTATATATATATTATTAACATGGTAAATTTTTAATTTAAAAATCTTAAATTATATAATAAAAAATTTTAAAGTATATTTTATTATAAAAAATTATTTTATTAATTGGCAACTTGTAGATTCATATAGCAAGTCTTTAAAAAAATATTTTATAGCATTTTTTAGCTTTTTATATATATTTTATATATATTTTTTTTATTTTTTTTTTATTTTTTTTTTGGTATTAAAATAATTATTTGAATAGCTAATTTATCTAAGTATTATAATTTTATTATATAAATAAATATACACTAGCCACATATGCACTTTTAAGCAGGGTTCTATACTAGTTGGCATTAGGGTTCTGCAATTTGATTTGATTAAATATTTGATCTCAAATAAAATTCAAATACAAAATTTTCAATCAAATCAAATTCAAATTAATAAATATTTGATTTGATTTGATTAAATATTTGAAATATTTGATTTGATTTAAAAAATTTATAAGTAAAATTTTAAAAAATTTTACAGTATATATCTTTTACTACTTTACTTGTTTATAAAGATATCTCTATTTATTTAATTGGTTAGTCAAGTTACTTAGTTTATTTTTAGTTTGTTTTAGAACTACTTATTTTTACAATAGCATTGGCAAATTTTATATATAGATATATCAATTACTAACCGGTAAGATATATATCGATACTCATCACCCCTGTCGATTACTATCGATAGTGATAGTAATCAATATATATCCGGTTAATCGATATTTATCGAATATGATATTAATTAATAATTATTATATTCACATAATCATGCTTTTTGCAAATTTTTAAACGTTTTACAAGTTTTCGCAAGTTTTCGCAATAAAATTTTATTTTTTTATTTATTATTATTATATTTTAAAATATTACATATTTTATTATGAATTATTATAAAAAAATGTCAAAAAAAAATAAATCCAAAAAAAATGAAACCAAAAAAAAAAATAAAAAAATAAAAACAAAAAAAATAAACTATTATATTCCTTATATTCGCTCGTATTCGCTTATATTCGTTCATATTCGCTTATATTCGCTTATATTTGTTACTTCTTGCAAAGTGCCGTAAAGTGGTTGTTTTCTTGCAAAGTTCCGAAAGAAGTAAGGAATAAATAAAATAAAATAAAATTAAAAAAATAAGTAAAAAAAACAAACAAAAAACAAACAGAAAAAATAACAAAAAAAACAAAAATGAAAAAAATAAACTTATATTTCACCCATATTCACTTATATTCGCTCATATTCATGACTTCTTGCAAAGTACCAGAGATGTTAGAATTGGTGTTCTTGTAAAGTGCCAGAAAGTCAAGTCATTTTTTTGCAAAGTTTCGAAAGAAGTAAAGGATAAATAAATAAAATAAAGTTAAAATAATAATTAAAAAAAAAGAAAACAAACAAAAAACAAAAATGTAAGCAAACTAAATAAAAAATAAACAAAGCCCTAAATCTCCATTTCGAGTTCGTGTTTTTGCAAATTAGAAATTGTCGAAGGTTTTCGCAAAGTGCCAGATTAAAATAAATTAATAAAAATAAAAAAAACAAAAACAAAAACATGAAACGAAAAAATAAATAATACAAAACCTTGCAAAAACTTGCAAAAATTTGCAAAAACTTGCGTTCTTGAACTAGAGAAAGGTATTGTGTGTTCTTGCAAAGTGTCGAAAGGTTGAGTTAGCTTGTGCTAAGTACCGAAACGTCACTGAATTTCTTGCAAAGTGCTAGTGGTAAAGTGTAGAAATAAATAAAAAAATTAAAAAATAAAAAAAAATATATATATAAAAAAAAACAAACCGAAACTAAACGAAACAAAACGAAACTAAACGAAACTAAATAAAACAAAAGGAAACCGAAAAAACAATGTAAAATTGATAGAAGATCGAAATTATAAACAAAAAAAAATAAAAAAAGATCTAATCTGATCTTGTAGTACAATCATCAAAAATCATCAAAACATTTTGAAAATATTAGTCAAATGCGTCCTTGATATGATCCAGGTTACAGATCGTCCTAAAATATTTCAAAAGTATTCGATATATTAAAAAAAAAAGAAAAAGGGAGAGAGGGATAAAAAAAAAAGAGGGTAAAAGGGAGAGAGGAGTAAAAGGAAGAAAGGGGTAAAAGGGAGAGAGGGTAAAAATAGGTCAAAACGGCCTTTTTTTTTTTTACATATTTTGTGAAATATATTTTTGTGATCTATGGTAGCTTACAAATCAAATGAGCTTAAGAGATTTTGAACTCTGTTTTTTTTTATTTGTGACAGGTCAAAGATCTGTTAATCATTATATATCTTTTCAATTAATTATTTTTATAATTGATTTGTAGATATATAACGATTTAATATAAAAATGATATATCGATTAAGATATATATCGATTTTTAACTGGTTAATCGATATATATCGTTATTTTTTAATCGTTATTTTTTAATCGATATAAAACGATTAACAGTTATATATCAATTAATATCTATACATAGTGTTAGTAGTTGGTCTCAAAATATCGGCTAACTAAGTCAATAATATAAATTTCAGCTTAGCCGGCTTAGCCGACTAAGCAGTGATCATATTGTTGATGCCGTGAACAAAGTCACGGGCATCCTTTTGTCACGAGACCATGATCCGGGCCCTCGATACAGAGTAATCAATGGGTAAAATTTTAAGTATTTGATGGCAGGGGTAATGGATTTAAGAGTGAGGTATGTATAATGTATTGTTAAGGGTTAACGGATGGTTGAGTAAGTATGAGGTCATAAGGAGTGGCTATTTAAGAGGGGTAAAGATAGAAATTGTTCTACCTCTTTTGTCTTTGCTGTTAGCTCGACAATAGTCGATAGTACCCACCCACCCACCACTAGGCTGAGTTTGGACTCACTCACATGGATAGTTGCATAGTTAGTGGCGGAGGGATTTACAAGAAATGGACGACCGAGAATCTAGAAATTTAAGGAAGTAACCGAGCCGATGCTATGAACTGTCTGCAGACCACGTGACCAGCGAGGCAAATCCCATACTTGTATTTCATTGTTGTATATTGAAAATGGGTCGAGTGACAAAATTTAAAAAAAGTACTTTATTGACGGTATATATTAGTGTTCTGATCCTATCTTTAATAGGATCAATCAGGATTGAGAATCAAATCCAGAATCGGAACACAAACACTAATACTGTAATACAATACATATATTTTAATCTTTAATTATTAATAATTGTTAATAAAAAAAAAGCCTAATTTAAACAAAAAAAAACCATTTATCGAATTCTAATTTTAAAAAAAAATTTATCAAACTCTAACTTTAACACCTAAACTTATGAGTTTCGGTGCCACCGCTGATTACTTTAACACCTTTTTTTTGAAGATATGTATTTCAAAATTTATTATTTTTTTTATCCCTTAAACCGTCCAGCGGGCAAATTTGCCCGCTAAATTTTTTTTTATTTGTTTTTTTTGTAATTGCCCCCGATTTTATTATGGCTTACCCACCTATTACTAAGCCAAAATGGGAGTTTATTACATCATCGATCACCCATAATTTTTATGTCATAGTGCGTTCAATTTGTTAGACGCAATGTTTGATGAGAACTTTGAGTAACTTGATAATCAAAAAAAAAAAAAAAAACAAAAAAAAAATTTACCTTTTACAAAAATAATATGCCTACAAATCCGCTAGCTTCTAGTTCGTCGTCTTCGAGTTCGTCGTCTTTGCGTTTGTCGTCTTTGCGTTCGTCGTCTTTTCACTTTGAGAATAACGAGACATGTGCCGACGACGAAGAATACATACCAGTTTTGTCGTTTCGCCAGCATGACTTGGACAATGTGGAGTCTGATGAGTACGACGATGAGGATGAGGAGGAAAATGCCATGGAAATAAACACTAGAAGTGTTCGAAAAAGGAAACGTAAACCAGCAGGTGCCGTGCAGCGAGAATTACCACCACCACCAGACTTTGAACCACTTGTTCAGAGTCCATTTCGTCGAGCGAAGATCCGGTTGCCACCACACTTTGATGTCGGTGTTTCTAAACCGGTCGATTTTTTTTTTCTTTTTTTTACGGACAATATGATTGACACAATTGTAGCCAATACTAATCAGTATGCAGCAACAAAAAATGCCGGTGTTACCGGTAGGCAATGGGTGGATGTAAACCGCAAGGAGGTTGTTACTTGGCTCGCTCTTGTTATCTACCAAGGGCTGTTCAAAATGCCTTCCATAAATCAGTATTGGAATGAAGACCCGAGGCTCCCCATTTATAGCATTTCAAAGCAAATGCCATTAAAACGCTTTGAACAAGTAAAAAGGTTCCTGCATGTTTCCCCCCGACTCAACAATTGAAAATTATTTTGAAAAGGTGGAGCCGTTGCTTTCGCACATCCGTGATGCCTCTAAAAGGTATTACGTACCAAGTACGAACGTTGCAGTGGATGAAATGATAATTAGGTTTTCTGGAAGAAGCATCCACACGGTTAGAATGAAGAACAAGCCCACTCCGGAGGGTTTCAAGATTTTTTCGCTTTGCGAATCTGGGTACACATACACATTCCTACCAACTTCTCGTATTTCTCCGAGTGACGTGGAAAAAGTAAATGGTCTTGGTCGAATTGGTTGTTTAGTACTGCATCTCGTCGAGCAACTTCCACATCAGCAATTCCCGTTCAATGTATATATGGATAATTACTTTTCCAATGTACCTCTTTTCCAGTATCTTCGACGAATTGGCGTTGGAGCTTGTGGAACCATCCGAAAAACATCCTCCGGGTTCCCAAAAGAGCTAAAAGTAGATAAAAATGTTAAATGTGATTGGGATGTACGCTCTGGCGTTGTGGTAGATGGTGCGTTGGCTGTCTTCTGGCAAGATAATGGGCCGGTTACGATGTTAACAACGATTCATGGTCTTTCTGGCAACGAGTGGGAAGTAGAACGAATAAGACGTCGACCAAGGGAAACAAGTACCAACGCAGCGAAGGTGCGCGCGGTATTTGGTTCCGATTCCAAAAAAAAATTAAAGATCCCTAAAATAATCGACGACTACAACAACAACATGAACGGTGTGGATGTCGCAGACCAACTGCGCTCCTATTACAATACCCAGCAGACGGCTCGGCGAAATTGGTTTCCTCTTTTTTTTTGGCTGCTGGATACCGCCATAGTAAATGCATATCGCATCGCCCACACCTTGGGGTCGGTGCAAAGCCACAAAGAATTCCGCACCGAACTTGTTTGGGGCCTAATTGATTCGGCTGACGAAATTCAATTAAGGGATGCAGAAAAAAAAAAAAAAAAAACGATTATTCAAAAAAAAAAATGAACCGACCAAAGGTTACAAAAAATTATGTAATTCCGGATCAACGGTTGGCGCCAGGGAATCATTTTGCGGTGTGGAAGAAACAAAGAGAAGGGTGTCAATGGTGTGCGTGGCTGGCGTGTAAAAAAAAATTGGATATGGATCGTAAAACACCTCACCAGAGTCAGGTTTGGTGCGTGGCATGTAATGTGCCTTTATGTTGTAATACAAAACGGAATTGTTTTATTGAGTTTCACACTGTAAAATAAAGTGAATTTTTAAACAAAATGAGCCTTTAAATATTGTTAGTTTTATAAAATTTTTTTTTTTTTTAATGATCTTAAATTTTAATTAAATTGATGGGTCACGGGAACTTAATATTATTAAATAAACTTTTCATCGTGATGCAATCTTGATTTGAAAATAGTTAATTATGCGATTATTTTTTTTTATATAAATAAGAAGCAGATTAGAATTTTTTTTTTCCTTTTACTGATTCTTTTTTTTCTTGCCAATAAATTAATTTACCCGAATTTTAATTAATAGAAGTACTTGAGAATGTATAAATTATGCCCATAATTGAGTTTGTATATTTCTAATAATATGATGATATTTTATTGTTTAGCTGTGTAAATCGTGTTCACTAAGTTTTTTTTCGGTTAAGTACTTAGGGTCAAATCGGCCGGGACAACCCAAAATTTTGAGTTACACAGAATAATTCACAGTTTCGGCGTGGCGTATTTTGCGTAATTTAAATTTGCGCATTTTTGTTTAGGATAAAAAAGGCATGCGTTATGCCTGACCGTGTGATTTCTATTTGGCCCGAACTCTCAGAAGTTTGTCTAGCTTATTTGGGTGAAGATTTTCATAAAAAAAATTTTTATTGTATTTATTTTTTTGCAACCAATTTTTAGCGGGCAAATTTGCCCGCTAAAATGGACGGTTTAAGGGATAATCCAGTATAAACATTCATTATTAACGAGTTTTCTTTTAAAAATAGCAAATCGTGAACCATATTAGCACTTAAACGATTGCGTTTATTAGTTAAAACATTACCTGCATCAGAAAAAAGTCTTTCTGCAGGAACTGAGGTTGCCGGTATTTCAAGAAAAATTTGGGCCTGTTTAGCAAGAAGTAGTAAGGTATTTCGATGCTCTTTCCACCAAATTAAAGGATTATTATTTTTATAAAGAGGATCCGTAAGTTCATATTTGGGCATTTGTGGAATGGACAAATATATTTGCAATTCGATATCAAGGGATAAAGGGGTTGATACTGCTTCTTCTTCAAAAAATGAGGACATATCAGATGCCTTTATTGGATTATCTGTAACTAAATCTTGTGATTCTTGTAGGGAAAAGTTGATTCTTCTTCGTAATTCATTAATTACATCATCACGTTTGTTAGGTGGTGCTGTTGATAATGATTTGAAACGAGGATCTAACAACATAGCAAGCCACCCAACTATGTTAGGATCTTTCCAACGGCTTTGTATAGAGTCACGAAGGGTGATAAGTATAGCAATAACAAAAGGGTTAGTAAGTTGATCTTCAAGTTGACCTAAATGTCTAAATAGATGTTGTATTGGATATATCATTCCTAGTGTTGGGTATTGGCTACCACCCATGTAAACAGATGCACATGCAAAAGGATGAAGTAATTTACATAATTCATCTAGTCCTTGCCAATCATTATCCGAGATAATTTTTTCTTTGAAAGAATTTCCATCATTACGGATTGCTCTTTCAGGATCTTTTGTCAAATTATTAGCTAATGCTACAATTGCTTCACGAAGATTTACAAGCCTTTTAAAAAGAACATAGGTAGAGTTCCAGCGGGTAGCAGTATTACTTGAAATAGGCTCCAATATTGTAGTAGATTGATTTGTTGAATTTATAGGTTTTTTTTTTATTTATTTCGGTTTGAATTTTGCGGAAACGTGATTGATACTTATCACAGTTAACCAAAAAATTATTCATAATTTTTGCTTTTTCAATTAGGGTACTACTTTCCTTCAAGCCGTCTGAAATTGCAAGGTGAATTGAATGTGCCATACACTCCAAATGAGTAGTTTCTAGTTGCCTAATTGCTTTTACCATTGGTGTTGCATTATTAGTTGTTACTGCAACCAATTTATCAAGTATATTCCAATTAGTAAGAACTTTACGCAAAAAATCTTCAATGCGGTCTCCTGTATGAGGATATTCAAAGTACTCGATTGTAAGTAAAGCTTGATATATCGTAAAATTTTCCGTAAGCCAATGAGCAGTTACACCGATATAGGGGGTATGATTTTGAGTCCAAAGGTCAGTTGTAATACAAACAGATATCATTGTTTGATCTATTAGTTGTTTTAAATTCAATCACATATATAGTACTGATTTGGCAATTTTATTTTTAATTGTATTTGTGCACAGAATTTTAAATCTTGGGTTAATTTCTTGACAAAAATCTTTGAAACGGTTATTATTAACGGAATCTAAAGGCATCATTGCTTCAACCAACCAAGCCACCAAACGGTAAGTAATACGATTTTGTTGGCTATCAGGAAGAGGTTGTGTGCATTCAACATGTTTTTCAAATAATGAAGTAATTGTTGTTTGGAATTTTGTAGTACTAGCTGAAGAAGTTACAGACATATTTAGATTTTGATTTTTAAAAATTCTATGTACAGTATATAAATGTGCAGCGATATTGGTGACTGAAATACTGGGTTCAAATGTAGTTGAACATTTTTCTATAGTACCATTTCCAATATCTTCTTCAACTAAGCAGTATTTGCGTTTAGTAACTTTGTTATATCCTGTGTAATCCCATATCCAGCTTCGAACACTGGGTCTTTTCTTTTTTCTATAGATAGATATAGGATTTTTTCTTTTTTTTGATAAATCTGATGCTGAATTAGAACAAAATGCTAAATTATTATTATTCTGCATTTTAGGGTTTTCAGAATCTCCAAGATTTTCGGAATCTCCAGGGTTTTCAGGGTCAACAGAATCATCGACGTCTTCAGGATTTTCAAAGTCTTCGGAGTCTTCAATGGCTTCAAAATTTTCAGGATTCTCGAATTCTTCAAGGTTCTCAGGGCTTTCATAGCTGTCAAATCGTTCTGGGTTTTCATAGTTTTCAAGATTAGAACTTAGATTATTTTCTGAAAAATTATCTTGTTCCATTATTGATAAAATTATTTATTTGGCAATGAATTTATTCTTAATTTATATAAAAATTTTACGAAGTTTTGTACATTACAATGGTATACTATATGTTTTGTTGATTTATAAACTAATTTTAAAGTTTCATTTTTTTATAATCGTAGCATGATCTTATTGAAAGGGCATTTATTGTACTAACGACTATTGTTTCAGTTCTATTTAAAAAAACAGTGATGTAAATGGGTAAAGGTATGGTAGTAAGCATTTTAGCTATTACTTGTTTCATTACGCACTTTTCATCAATTGTATTTTATTTGGATCAGTGTCTACTATATATGATCTTGGACTTCTTGATCAAATCTTGATTATGATTAAACTTCGATTTGTAATTAAAGAATTTTCCTCGAAGCCTTATAATGGTAAACGCTGACTATTTCTGATTTTAACTAATTCTTATTTAGTCTAGTTCCAGTTTTAATTGTAAATAAGAACAGATATAATGATGCATTTATTATATTTTATATTTGGATTTAGCTTTGTTTCATATTTATATTAGGAGGTTCAAAATTAAAATTATAGAATCATATTTATATTTTCGATTTATAATTCAACATCCCTACTAATATTTAAAATATGATTTTGAAACCTCCATTTAATAAATGTGATAATTTTTGGAAATTGTTAAATGAAACTCTTCGAATAAATATACTTAAGGCTGAGCATTTGAGAGAATTTATATAATTCTATGCAATACGCTTATTAACGATGCATGCATTTTATTTATATTATTAACTAAAACTGTTTAAGCAATTATAAAATCATAACGAACTGACCAATATCGAACATCCTTAAAAGCATTTTTATAAATTATCAATAAAATGTATAGCTAAAATTGTTTCATAGGCTAATAAGAAAACTGATACATATTTGATATGTAAATCGAAGTTCTTTTATTTTTTTTTGTTTCTCTTACTAATATGAAAGCGAAACAATTGTTATTTTAGAGCATATACTATCAATAATGCAGCTAATTAGTAAATAATCATTTAAGAAAAACTGATGGTTTCGCATATTTAGTATAGTACGTATTAAATTGTAAAATAAATTTTGAGTATAATAAATTTATAGGAGCCATTGAGTATAATAAATTTATAGGAAGTCGACTAAGCCGATCTTTGAAAAAATTGATCAACTTAGCTGGCTAAGTCGACTAAGTCGACTAATGTGCTATCGACTATGAACACTATCTATACATAAAATTTCCTGATGTAAACTTACTAGAGCAGTTCATATTATATATATATTATCTAGTTTTTGGTCACTTGTACTATAATCAAAATCAATATTTAGAATCAAAGCTAGAATTGAACTTCTACTACTATCTACTGTACTTTTGTTTTACAAAATTTATTTTAACTTCAATATTTATTTTTACTTTTTTTTTTGTTCTTATATTGATCTTTTTTAAACTTTTTTTTTTTTTTTTAATATTAAAGGTGTAGCTCTTGCCCCAAACTTTATTAATACTTAAGCAAATTGACATATAGTGGTGCCTTTTATACATACATATTATATACAAGTATTGAGACTAGGACTTCAGGCTGTGAAACCTTTTATTCACGACTAAAACCCACCAGAGCCTTCCATATTTCCATTTATATAGCTGATCTAGATTTGTATATCAGAAAATTTTATGTATAGATATTAATCGATATATAACTGTTAATCGGTTTATATCGATTAAAAAATAACGATATATATCGATTAACCGGTTAAAAATTGATATATATCTTAATCGATATATATCATTTTTATATTAAATCGTTATATATTTACAAATCAATTATAATCGTAATTATTTGAAACGATATATAACAATTAACAGATCTTTGACCTGTCACGAATAAAAAAAAAAAAA
>QKWP01000259.1:135767-175956 GCA_003550325.1 Gigaspora rosea
AATATAAGCGAATATGAACAAATATAAGTGAATATAAGCGAATATAAGGAATATAATAGTTTATTTTTTTTGTTTTCATTTTTTTTATTTTTTTTTGGTATCGTTTTTTTTGGATTTATTTTTTTTGCCATTTTTTTATAATAATTCATAATAAAATATGTAATATTATAAAATATAATAATAATAAATAAAAAAATAAAATTTTATATTAAAAAATTGTGAAAACTTGCGAAAACTTGTAAACCGTTTAAAAATTTGCAAAAAGTATGATTATGTGAATATAATAATTATTAATTAATATCATATTCAATAGATATCGATTAACCGGATATATATTGATTACTATCACTATCGATAGTAATCGACAGAGGTGATGAGTATCGATATATATCTTACCGGTTAGTAATCGATATATATCTATATATAAAATTTGTCGATATAGCTCTATTAAGAAAAAATAAAGCAAAGAAATTATAAAAGTATAGATTGACTTGTTTAACTTTTATATGCAAAAGAAATAAATGCCAATATTTGTGCCAAAGACTAGTTATGAAAATAAAAAATTTTAAAAGCTTAATAAGAAATATTATAGGTTTGCATTTGTATTTTAAGAATAGTAGAATACTAGCAAAATTAGGTATATTTTTTGTAGTACAGCTTATTAATAAAAAGAAAAATTCATTAATTACAGCTCAAGCTACTAAAAAATAGTTAATATAAAAGAACAAAAGCTAATTAGTTCAAAAGAATCAAAAAAAGTTATTGAACCTAAAAAAAAAAGAAAAATCTTAAAATAGTACAAACTAGACAGTAATGATATAGCAATAAAAGCTATTTAAGTTATTGCTAGATAAACAAAAAAGTAAATAAATAATATATAAAAAAGAAGACAAAAGTTAACAGATCTTAGTATAGGCAGAATAATTAAGAAATACAAAAAAAATATTATAGCTAAGCTTTAGAAAAGTGGACAGCCCATAGTAATCAAGAATTATTAGATTATAGAAATGTTCTAAAGTATGCAATAAAAAAAGAAAGATATTTGTCAACTCAATGATAATTGTGTTGCTACAAAAGTAATAATATGGTACAAATATAAAGAAAATAGAGTTGGATATAGTAGGTTATAAAAAGATAGAAAGTCTTAAGAAAAAAATAAAATTTTTTTTTTTTTTACTCTTTGACATGTCTTGCTGATATTTTATTAAAAACCAGTATTGAGTACTATTTATAACCTGTTAATACATGATACTTAAAACTAAAATTCGATATTATGCGGTTACTTCGAGAGCACCTACATGCGACCGGTCACACCACTTTACAGATAAAGCAGATATAAACTTTGTTAGCCCACGTCAAAGAGCGACAGAGGATTTCCCTTCAAATCCCTTCCACCTAGCATCAATGGTAGGGATAAACTCAACTATTCAAGAAAAACAAATAAAATGAGAAACAAAAGGAGATAAAAAAGGGGGAAATAACTACAAAATCTAGATGAAAAACCAAAACTAACAAAAACAATAAAAATGAAAGATGAGAGGAACGAAGAAAAACTCTATGCTAATAATGTAAACTAACAAAAGAAATATAAAAAGCCACAAAGGGCAAAAGGAAAAGTAGATAAAAATTATATAATACTGTATGAAAAACATTCGTCAAAGTATTATATGCACATCAAAAAAAAGAAAAAGAAAAAAAATCTATGCCTAAAAGAAACTTCTAGAAAAAAAGAAATCTTTTTTGGTATTTTTTTCCAGATCGTCCTCACGTGTCATTTATTGTTTATTTCACAGGCGTCGAAACTTACTCATAACTGGACTCCGATTTGGTAGATGCATTTCCAAATTGGAAGGAGTAATTACTGTCGATCTTTTGGAGAGGGTAAGCTAGATTTCCCACTTTTTGGCGAAAATTTTAAAAAACCAAAGAGAAATAACAAAGATACCAAAACTTGTAAAGAGTGTAAGTTTTATGTTTTGTAGAATAGTATTGATAATCAAAAGTATGTTTCTGTCTAAACTTCCACATCTTTTGACAAAAAACTCCAGAGTTTTAGCTCTACTACATTTTCCATAGCAATGAAGTCTTCCACCCGGAGTACCAAACCCACAAGGAGAAATCTTTTTCAGCTCTATTTCAGTCATCTCACATGCAATCTGAAGTCCTGTATCCAAGCTGCTTCTAGATAAAGTTTTTGTTATGTATAAAAATACTAACTACAAAATTTTCGTAGATCGGCGTTTATGAAAAGTTTTGGTCCAGAGGATCGTCGAAAAGAGTATCCGAAGAAAAAAATAATTAAAAGATATATTGTAAATCAAAAGATAGTTAATAATCTTATTGAAAAACTTAAATTTAATCTTAAAAGAGACCAAGAAGAGCTACTATATTATACTAATAGGTCTTTGCTAGCAGCAACTAGTAATAGTAAGTGCAGTAAAATACAAGCAGTATGGATACAAATTAGAGTTGCAGGTGAAACTAATCTTCAATGGTGCACCATGGTGCACCAAGACTGGTGCACCGAAACTGGTACACTGATAATTATAAAAAACCCAAATTTTCAACGGTGCACTGATACATCCTGGTGAAACTAATTAGTTTCACCAACAACTCTAATACAAATAGATCAAAATAAAATCAAAATGCTATATTAGAGCTGTGTAAGTGTATAAAACTAGGAACTTATCTAAATTTTGTTTGTTTTTGTTTAGAACTTGAACCAGTTATAAATTTTAATTATATAGTACAGGACAGTAAAAGACATCCAATCTATACATATAGGCACCAATTTTGGGTGCTTATATAATCAATTCTGATTGGCTAATTTTTGTGCAATTGATTTTGATTGGCTAAAAACCTATATATGTTTTCTTTTTTTTTATATTAAATGCCAATTTTTGAAACTCATATAAACTTTAATGCCTTATAACTTCCTTAAAATTAAAAATAAAAAAAATTTCTCTAACAGAAATGTAGTTTATTTAAAAATCTATCAATTTGTCAGAGGGTTTTTTGATTTAATTTTTTTTAAAAAAGTTATAACAATTTAAAGATTTATTAATAATGAGTGGATGTCTTTTACTGTCCAGTACCGTATAAAAAAAAACTCAGTATGTTTGAATTGAATTCAAAATTAAACTTATAAGCAAAAAGCTTTATAATTTATAAATTTTAACTTTATATAATATTCTTTAATTAATTAACTTTCAAAATAAAATATAGTTTAAATAAAATAATAAAAAATGTTTTAATTGAATTGAATTTAATGTCTTTGTTTTTTTATATTTTTCTGCTATTGTATTTACTAGTATTTCCAATATATTTATATTTATAATTATGTTTTTAATATTATTAAGTGGCTATAACCTGCTAGTCCTATTTTAAACCACTTAGCTACTTGGGTTACTAAGCATTTGGCCTTCACTAAATACCTTCAATCAACTAGAATTTGATTACCAGACACCTAATAGTATAGACCAAACCTCGAACTGTATCACCAGGAGTTTATAAGAGAGAATCCCACTATGTTTCGTGACTATGGTTATTCCAATTGTAGTTTCTAACAATCAAGTTTAACAATGAAGATTTTTGATATACTGTTCAATGATCAGCCTATATGATAGGTATGTCAATTAACATCCCAGGTTTCTGGTACCATAGTGTTTTAGTTCTCTATATAGCTAAGCTATCTTATCGAAATTGATATTCACTACTAATGAAATTTGAACTAGCAACCTTCAATTGGGAATCTCAAAGTATAACTGCTATGCTATCGATCCAGAAACTATATTTGATATCTTTTTAATAATATGATACTTCTAATTAAATATACTATTTTTAATTAATTATTTAATTAAAAGTTTATCAATAATATTTTAATTAAAAGTAAAAAAAAATTGTATAAGGGGAGTAACAAAAATCAGGTGATTTTTTAGAGGGGGAGGGCGTAAAAAAAAGTTGAAATTATATATAAGAACCTGACTATATATATATTAAGGAAGAGGAAGGGGGTAGGCCTCTGATAAAAAATAATCAGGTGATTAATAACACTGCCCTAAAGTTTATATCAAAGAAATTTTTAAATACATAAATATAGTGAATTATTTTAATTTTACAAAATAAACAAAGAAAATTTATTTGAACGACAACTTAATATAACTAAACTTATCTCTATACCAAACACAAAATAAATTCAGACTAGAAGCATTTGTAGTATATACTGTATAATAATAACAAATATGTATTAGGACCATATCATTTATCATTTAATTTTTTTTATTACTATATTAGAGGTTTATCCTTTTCTTCTACTTTTATATATGAAAATTGCCGGCCTTTATATATAATTTTTAAAATTTTGACCTTTTTTTAAAAAATAATCTAATATTTAACATCTTCTTTATGCGAATACTCAATATGAATCTATATATATATTCTAAATAGCTATTTAAACTAACATGTTTAGGCAAACATAATTAATTCATGATCCGTATACCAAACAGTGAAAATCTATAGTAATATATGGGGAAAATCAATTATTGTTTATCAAATTTCTGGAATCTGGCACTGTCAGAGCAATAACGAATTTTTTTACTAAGCTAACCTTCCTTCTTCACTAAACAAAAGCTGACTAAACAAAAGCTGTAGAGCACATTCTTGCGATTCTAATGGTGGTAAAATCATTAAAATTGGCCCAGTAGGTCACAATATATCGTTAAAAAACGTTTTGCGACCATATAGAGTTTCTATGTAAACAGTATGTAAACAATATTATTGTTTACATAGAAACTCTATATGTTCGCGAAACATTTTTTAATGATATCTTGTGATCTACTGGGCCAATTTTAATGATTTTACCACCATTAGAATCGCAAGAAAGTGCTCTACAGCTTTTGTTTAGTAAAGAAGGAAGGTTAGCTTAGTAAAAAAATTCGTTATTGCTCTGACAGTGCCAGATTCTAAAAATTTGATAAACAAATAATTGATTTTTCCCAATTTTACTATATATGGTAATATATACAGCTCCTGTTTGGTATACGGATCAGAATTAATATTTATTTGTATAACCAGTTTTAAAACAAAAAGTTTGAAATCTATTTTTTGTATATACTTTAAAACAGTACCATATTAGTTCAAATTTCAAAGTACAAACTAAACAATTTATATTTTATATAAAACTAGCTATTCTCAACAAAGTCAGAATTGATAACAATTTGGCTAGCCCTATTAATAACTTACAATACAAAAAAGTCTTAATTTTTTAGACAGTATAATAGTAGTCTTAGCTATACAAAGGGGCTTACAACAAAGTAATCAAAAGTGTGATTAAATATTAAAAACAGGAAGATAATAAAAAAAATAGTAGATATGATCAAAATAAATTATTTAAAAATTAGCTTCATACTATATATAATAGAAATGTCTAATTTAGCAAGTTTGTACAGGCTCTACTAAAAATATATTGCTAAATAATACAAGTTTTTTTTTAAATTAGTTTACAATATAAAAATTGGACAAAATACAGAAATGCAAAAGTAATAGTAATTCTAGAAGGAAAAAAACCAAGAATTCAACTTCAAATAGAATGTTTTTTAAAAAAAATTAAAAAAATAGTTCTAGATGCAATTTAGTAAATAAGTAAAAAGCTCTGTTTTTTGCTAAAGTATATTCAGAACAGGCTCTCAATAATAGATTTTTTACATAAAAAAGCCAAATATATATCTCTTACTAAGCTGTATTTTTTGTAATAAAAATGTAGCAGAAATCTTTATAGCACTTTACAAAATATAAGAGTCATGAAATAAGCTGGGTAGAAGCAAAAAAAATGACTCTAGAGGTTATAAACTCATTTTAATAGAGAAATGTATTAAACCAGTAATATACAATAAATTAAAAAAATCTTTTTTAAAGAAAGTAATGAGAAGTACTATGAAAGAAGCAAAGATAATAAGGGGCCTAGTGAGAAGAAAAAGTGTTTAGTTACTAAATGTACAAATTGAATTTCATCAAATTACAAAAAGAATTGTAAAAGATATAATTTTTTTGATATAAAACTGCTTCTATGAATTAATATAAAAAACTAGGGTATAAGAAGTTTAATAAGTAAGAAAAGCAGAATAGAATAAAAAACACAAAAGATAGTTAATTAAAGAAGAGAAGTCAAGTATGTCTGAAAAAAAGAAAAAAGTAGGAAGTTTAATATTTTAAGTAATACTTAGAAAATAGAAAAAAAAAACAAAAATACAAGAAATTTGAGACATTGCATCTACATCTATATATCAAATGGGATAAAATTCTTTTGTATAGTGTTTAGATTATTTAACATAGCCTACTTGTACCCATAAAGGTATTAGTGTGACAGATCACATTTGGGTGTTTTGAGAAATACTTGAATGATATCAAACTTATTAAATTAGAATAGATACTATAGTGTAATTATAGATATAGTTCTATAGTAAGACTGCCTAAGAATTAAAAAAAAAAATTATGTCTAATTTTTAATAATAAAATAAAATTTTATATAACTATTTATTTATTATACAATTTACTTGTGTAATAGCATAAACAATACTCAATTTTGATTGATTAATTTTAAAAATACTGTACTATAAAAGTTAATTTTTATTGAACAACTTAAATTTTTTTAAAAATAATAAATCAAAAAATAATGAATTTTTTTACCAATATATTTTATAAATGCTCAAGTATTTTATATATCTTTATTAATACAGTATATAAAATTTTGTTATAATGAATTTCAAATGTATTAGGTTGGTGTATCAGACCTAATAAAACGGGCAATATATTATTTTACAGTATTTATTACGAATATTAAATATACACAGTAATATAGTAATATAGATATTGTTAATAACAATAATTATATAAACCAAAAATAGCAATCCATTGGATAATGAATCATGATACAAATAAAAAACGAAATTTCATTAACGTTAATAATAAATTATTTAATTGGATAACGAAAATAGTTATGCTTAAATGATAAAACTTTGTGAAATATTGTCCCAATAATATGCACGATATATGAAAAGTTATTTACATGTGAGTAGTGAAGTCAAATTTAGCTTTAACCAACAATTGCAAAGAGATTACGTAACATAATTAACGATCTCTTTTCATCAAAGTTATCTAAGCTTAGAAGATCATTGTCAATAAGTAATTTTAAATAACTTAAAATGGATATAATGTAAAATGTTTTATGAAGAACCCAAATATAGTAATGATAAGCAACTTTTTTTAACGATGTACATATTGTCTAAGTTTAGAATAACCCTTAAAAAATCTTAAAGAATCACCGACACTCAATAAACCATCACATCTTAGTTCTCTATCTAAAACCATCTGTTCTTCAAGTTCTTCTTCTTCTCCATCAATATTTACTTCTTTCATGAAACCAATTCTTTTTCCATTTTTATAAACTTCGCCGTAATAATCAATTATGTAGACATCTTTATTAAGTTCACTGATCGCTTGAAGTGTGGTAAGTTCAACAGTTCTACAACTCCAAAGATTTAAGACCTTCAAGTTTAGAAATTTTTTACCGATTATCGATTCACAAGTTATATCATTACACCCAGTTACCATTAATTCTTGAATATTTGGGCATGAATTAAGTATGGTGTGAATGCTATTTTCCTTTACATTCCAACACCAATCCAAGTTCAACCAACGAATATCATATTGAGGCATTTGTTGAAGAGCCATATCACTCAAATAAGAACATTCAGAAAGATCTAAAGAGTAGAAAGAATGATTTCTGAGAGATAGTCCTTTAAAAAAATCGTGAAAACTATAAATATTATAAATATTATAAAATATTATAAATATTATAAAATATTATAAATATTATAAATAATGAGTTAAATTTTATAAAATAAATAAAAAAAAAATTGATATTAAAGAGGTTTACAGTTTACATACCCTTCATCGGTAAAGCCTAAACCTTTTCTTAATCTCAAAAATTTTAAGCAAGGGTTTATATTTAATACAATATGATGTAAACACTTATCAGTCAAAGAATCACAAAAAGACATTGAAAATAAAATCAACTTTCTGCAATTTTTAAACACATTAATTATAGGATCATCATTAATTCCTTGACCATCGATCGCTAAATACTCCAAATTTTTCGCATAACGAGCTATTCTATATATACTAATATCAGTTAATCTATGACATCCATCTAAATCTAGTTCTGAAAGATTTTCACCAAAAACAGAAGAAACTAGATCAATAATTGTAAAATCCAGTAATTCACTACAATAAGAAAGGATTAAGGTGCTTAAATTATTGGAAAGATTAATTAAGGGGTGGATATTGGTTATTTCATCACAACCTTCTAAAAATAATTTTTGAAGATTTGGACAATTGTTGCATATATAGAATACGGTGTTATCAGTTATGTCGTTAACCGATAAATCTAATACTATAATTAATAGGTAAAAGCCACAAAGTTAAGAATTTTTTTTTTAAAATGAGCGAGATCAAACAATAAAAATCCTTGCTTGATATTGATACCTCTTAACGATTGACCAGGAAGACCCAGAACTAATTTTCTAACAAATTCGTCGTTAAGACCACTTGCTCTTGCGCTTAAAGCATGTACTCTCTTTAAAATTTCCAAAGTTTCATTTCCAAAACCTCTTGTGTTATAAATAATAGTCTCACGCCAAAGAATCGAAGAATAATAAATTATGTTACGAAAAGCTTTTGAAACTTTAAGGATCTTAATTCTTTGTTTTTGCTTCAGATATGACAAGATCAATAAAGTAATTTCATTTGGAAGAGTTGGAAACGGCCTAACATTATTGTTATTTGAAATAGATTCAATAGTCATTTGTTCCATTTAACAATAAAAGAGAAGAAATTATAAAGACACAAAGAGTAAAAGGTTCAAGGTTAAAATTTATGTTATGCGCATTGATATGGTTAACCAGGCAAAATTGATTAACCAGACATTAAGATTTGTCATCATTTTTTGGACAGATTTGACTATCTATAAAATTCCTTAAAAGTTTCTACATAGAGAGTATCGATGATGAAATGTTTTTTTTTCAAAGAGTTAAAAAAAAAAAAAGAAAAAGAAAAAAAATAATTTTTTTTTCAAACAAAAGAAAATCTGAACGCGACTTTGCATTATTATGTATTCAATTAATTTATCTACCTTTATCGCATAAAATTAATTGCGGGTTTCCTATTTTTATTTTTAACCAATGTTTTAATGTTTATTCTTCATTATAGAATTAAAGACAAAAATGCAAAAAAAGCATTTAACATTAATACGTTAGCATAAACAATTCATCGATCAATCGTTCATTTACAATGGTAAAACGTAACGTAATGTAATAACGATAATGTACAATGCGTAATAACTATAATGTTTAATGTGTGTTTAATGTAATAACAGATAATGTAATGTGCAATAATTAAAACAATATTTAAAAACAATCAAAAATGTTATCCATTCTTTTTAATTTCATTTACGGAAATTTCATTTTCCGATTTTTTAGATTTTTTTATTTTTATTTTTTTTTTTTTTATTTTTTTTTTTTTTTTTTTTTTTTTTTTTTTTTTTTTTTTTTTTTTTTTTTTTTTTAGATCATATATTATTATTAAAATATGAAAAAAAAAAAAATTATACGTAGCAATTTAATTTATACTTGTTTTTTTTTTTTTAACGTTTAACTCGAGACTTTAAAAAAAATTTTTTTAAGAAGATCGATAATACGTATCGTAATATCAGACATATGAAAAGAAATCATGGATTGGATGTTGAATGCGGGCGTAATCTATCGTGTTATATAGGAATTTTTTTTGTGTTGTATAATTATACTATTAAGATGATAGTTATGCAATTTTATGCGAATTTTATTAATCTAGCATATTATGAAATGTGATTTCATGAGATTTATAAACTAATAATTTTGTGATGTAAACATTAACTATAACATGATAGGACTACTATATACGACATTCGCGGCGAACGAGCAATGAATGAGATTTACCCTCGTGAAATAACTCTTGCAGCGTGTCAATGCACTTGTCAAAGGAAATGTCATTTTTTTTAAAACAGCGGCGAAATCAAAGAATAAAAGAGAATTCTACCCCGCAATATTTATCTAACTCGTGACGTGAAAATAACAAGATCTTCCGATTGCTTCTAACTGCCATGTGCAAAACATGAATTTTGGAAACAACTGAAAATGGAAAAAAATCAACATATTGTTCATATTGTAATTCAAACATGAAAAGCGAGATTTCACTTTTTACTGTACGTACTGTACGTACTGTACGTACTGTACGTACGTACGTAGATTCAGGGTCAATGCCATCGATTGTCCTTCTAAAAAAAATCTGTCATCCATACATCAGAACACAATAATTGTCTGAAAATCCAATGCCTAATGTTGGGGGAAAATTTAAATGCAAGGATTATATTGTAAATGATAATGCAGTAAACTGCGAATGGTTGACGTGGCAAAATTTAACGCCATAGTGCAGTTCTATGATATTTCTCTTAGAATTTTTATTTGATATGATTCGGGCAATGTTCTAAGTAATATCACGAGGGTGTGATATTTGTGTAAATAGTAGGAACAATAGGCGGGAAAAGTTTTATTAATTACCGCAGATATGCCACCATGCAGTTCCTCGTGAACCTGTCCTTTTATAAAAAATCAATGAAACGGGTTTATCTAAATAAAGATCTTAAGTTTACAAATCAACAATGCAGTAATGTTTTTTTTCTTCAAAGACAATGATTTTTTATAAATTCTTTTGACAAACGTGGAAGAATTCAATGAACTAATTTTCTTGAATTCGATGCAAACCTGATTGTAATATACTTTTAAAGTAATTCTTGATTGAATTCGCCACGGATATTCTGTATATTATATTATATATATTATATATATTATATATATATATATTATTATATATATCAAAGGTGGCAAAGTATTTTTATTAATTAGAATTGACAAATTTTTTGGATTGTTAATTCACATGTGGCAATTCCCTCATAATACATCGAGACAATATCATATTAAACTTGTTAATCTTAGTTTCCTTAACGCCACAACCGCCGGCTTCGTAATTTTTAACGGACTTTTTGACGGCCGAACATTTATATTACTTTTGGTGTGTTAATGCTGTACTTATGCGGTGTTACAGGTCTAAATTTCTATTATTTATTGAATGAATCCTAAAATAGATCATCAACTACCTACACCGAGATAATTCCTCTCAAGGAAAACGCCTTATATTTTGTGGGGAGGAAAGCCTAATTTTTTTGATGCCTTCACAGCTCTACTGGGAAAAAGCATAAATACTCCAATATGCCGTTTATTCAAATATTCTTAGTTCATTTGCAACCATAAAAAGCTTTCAGGCAAATTGAACGTTGAAAAAGTTATAAAAAATTTTTCTATATGATGGGCGAACATTATAAAACTAGTTTTCATGTTAATAGCTTGAAAAATCAATCACGCGCTTGCGTATTCATAGATTCTAGCGATCCAACATTACCAAATCAAGTAATCAACGATGCAAGACCATTTATAAAGTTACCTTTCCCCCCAACGATCGATCCGCGTGATTTAATTACCGTCCTTCCTGATGGTCGTGTTCCTACTCGTGCCCCTAATGCATTTATTATATACCGTCGTGCTTTTATTGAAGCTGCTAGGGCAGAAGGTTATAATTTTCCGATGAATGTTATTTCATCTATGACTTCACAATCATGGGAACAAGAACCACAATTTGTTAAAAATGAATATAGAAGGCTCGGTAAAGAAGCTTATAACAGACGTAATGAGATGTGCCCTGATTCAAATCAACGTAGAAAACGAGAAAAATGGAATTTAGTCTCCTTTAATAAAAAAAAATCGACTGCTCGAAAAATCAAGAAACCTATTCAAAATTCATCAAAAAAACCATTGGAAAATAAAAATCAACTTTGCTCGATCACCACTTTAGAACCTGAACAATCTAATATGTATGATTTTGATAATTCTTTAGAAATGTATGATTATGAAAAAGAACATTTTGATTGTTGTAGATTTTATCAAAGTTCTGAGCAAAGTTCTGAACAAATCCCTGAACAAATCCCTGAACAAATCTCTGAACAGAACCGAGAACAGAATATTGAACAGAACCCTGAACAGAGTCCTGAACAAAGTTCTGAACAAAGTTCTGAACAAAATTCCGAAAAAAGTCCTGAACAAATATTTGAACAGGAACCCAAAACTTCGAATGACAACTCTCCAATCATTAACAACAATGATCCAAACTTGTATTATTATTCTGATGGTACTGAGGAATCACCTCTCCAAACGCCGATTCGTGAAACTTTTGAACATCAAATTGAATCTTTACCTTCATTTGAAAATAATATTTATGACATTTCGAGCGATCAAAATGGACTCGAAGAAATCCATAAATATACCACAGATAACGTTAACAATCTAATATCTTCAAATCCTCTTGGAATTCATGGTAATTTATTTCCAACAGAGACAGATATGTTTGTATTATCTAATTCAAACGATCTACCTTTTATATTTGATAACGTTACGACATTATTTCAAGGCGATTTGAGAATTGATTTGCCTTGCGGGGTGGATTTTGAGAGTCTTTATTATTACTAGAAAAAAAAAAAAAAAACTACTGAACTTTTGTACATACTGTATATCAAACCAAAACATACATATGTATCTCTTTCATTTCATATTTTATCCACTTATATATATACACATATATATGTATGTATTTTAAAAAATTTTTTTTTTTTTTTTTTTTTTCTTTTTGAGAGAGAGACATTTGGTTTCATTTTCTTTTTTTTTATACATATTTTTTAAAAATATTTTAACGAACAATATTGCCTGTCACATTACTTATCCCCTTTCCGAATCATTTCTTATTTTTTCTTCGTTTTTTTTTTTTTCTTTGATAAAAACTATTAATGAATGAAGCCTAGCCACCATAATTTGTGCTATCGGCTTTCATATGATTATGATTAGATATTATTTTATACCTACGATTAAGATTTTTTTTAAGACATGAGCCGGTTAAGAATCGTTATTATTAATATTATGAATCGTTATTCACAATTAACGTTAATGAAATATATATATAACTATGTAAATTATGTAAATGTAAATTTAAGATTTAAATTATTATATAATATGGTAACAATATTAAGTTTTATTAAAAAAAAAAAAATATATATATATATATAAATAAATAAATTATGGTTAAACTATTTTTTTTTCTTTGCGTTCTAAAATTTTTATCTTGGCGTAGTAGTTTTTATCTGATCGTTTTTTTTTTTTTTTTCATGTGTAATGCACCTAAACTTAAAATTGCGAAATGCGCTCGAAAACTGAATCGATTATAAAACTCAAAAAAAAAATTGATAATCTTTACCATATTTAAAATAATTTATTATACTGGACAAATCGATCTACCCACATTTCTTTTATATTCATAATGATATTCATTGTCTGTATCGTTATGAATACCTAAAATAGTAATTTTCGACCATGCATGTATGATTATTTAATATCGATATCGATATGACTCAGTTTTGAAAATTTGATTTGATTGGCTTATCTATTTTTTTTATATATATATTCTCATCAAAAAAGATTTTATGTTAATTCACACATAAATTCACATTCTCATTATTTTCATCAATCAATTGACTTTTTTAATTAAAATCAAATGTTGTTTTTAAAATTCTCAAAAATTGGTCAGAACTTTCGGAACTTTAGAGGTGGTTTATCATTTTCAACAACCACATCGTCTAAAGCTGAACCAATACAATACACTTCTTTACACCCTAACTTCCGTACCATTTCTCCCAATCATGTAACACCTCCACCTCCACCTACCACCATTACTTCTTCTACTACACAATCTCTTTCTCAAGTATCCGTGAAACCTAATATACAATATAGAGCTTATTCTCCACAACATTTTTATCAGAATCGAATTCTTGATCAATACGCGTCTCAATCCATCAACCCCATTACTCTTAGACAACTTATAGTATTTGGTCGTAATTTAACCGAAGAAAGAATTGTTAAAAGTGGAAATTATGTTAGAACAGAACTCCCTATACGATTAGCTCATAGAATAAGAGATTTTCAAAATTTACCTTTCATCGTTGGAACCAATCCTCATCTTTCTATGGTATATGATTTATATTGGACCGCATTTGAAAAATTAAGAAAAATTCCTCCTGTAAGAACTATGGAAGAAAATAATGAATGGTGTGAAACTATAAAAGGTTTATTAAAAGATCATTTAGTGGTAATTCCTCAATTAGCAATGGGTATAATTGAATGTTCGGAACATTTATCCGTTGAACAATTAGATCGATTCATGAATACAATGTTGAGATCACGTATTTCAAGAAGAGTTTTGGCTGAACAACAAATAGCTTTGACTGAAAATTGGCATGATCCTGGTTATGCCTATGACCAAAGCGATAATGATGGATTGATTGGTGTTATATCAACTAATTGTAATGCTAAAGAAATTATGGAAAAATGTGCTAAAATGACAAGAAACTTTTTTAAGACTTATTATGGTGTTGAACCACCACAAGTTCTTACCGATGGTCAAGTGGATACTACTTTTGCTTACATTCCAGATCATATTGAATATATTATTTATGAATTATTAAAGAATTCTATAAAAAGCGTAATTGAAAAACATGCCCCTTCAATATTATCAACATCTCAATCTCCATCAAAACAAATGCTTGAATCTTCTCAACTTTTTCCACCAATCACTGTAACAATATGTTCTGGTCCAACGGATATATATTTCCGTGTATCAGATCAAGGCGGTGGTATACCTGATAAATTATATCCTTATATTTGGTCGTTTGCACATAAAAGTAATGATAAAAAAAATTTAAATAAATTCACAAACTTTTCAAAAGTACCACAAATGGCTGCTAAAGTAGAAGAATATGAACAACATATTATACCTCCTGATTTAAGTCTTGGTATTGGTTTACCAATGAGTAAAGTATATGCCGAGTACTGGGGTGGTGGCTTAAATATTTTTAGTCTGGATGGTTATGGTGTTGACGCATATGTTAAAATTACTAAATTAGGAAATAAAACAGAAAATTTAGTTTAGAGAAAAAAATATTTTATAAATTACAGTATTGTCATTTTATCAAGTTTGATAAGTGACTAGCCATCTGAAATTAACTATAGGAATTTAAATTCTATTTTTTATAGTTTTTTTATACCTGGCGATATTTACTATATGCTATAAAATGTAACTCCTGATTACCATTATTCTCAAAATAAATAATAAAATAAATCATTTCTGATTAAAAGAATTTTTTAATCATCCGGAAAACATTTTGTTATAGTATTTGTGTAATAGTGGACTAAGACCCCCTATTACGTGTATAATACCCCTCACAACTTTGTTATTGTACCCGGGATAGGGATGTTAAATGGCGAGTCCGATCCTAAAAAGACGGTCCTGTACTCGGTCCTTAAATCACATGAAAACATAATGAAAATACAATGCATTTTATAAGACTTAGATCCTGTATCAAATCCTGAATTGAATCTATCGAATAAGTCCATCCAATCAAATTAATTTTGCATTGTTATAATAATTCAATTCAGGATTTAAGTCCTATAAAATGTATTGTGTTTCATGTGATTTAAGGACCTAGTCCTTGTAAGATCGGTTAAGATTCGATCCCTAACCCGGGATGCTAAAAAAAGAGTATCTTGCATTTGGAATATAAAATATAGAATCTCATATAGTGTAACTTATACCCTCTACGCTAACCATAGTATCCCTTCGACTACAATACCTGTATATGCAGACTAACTTGTAAAGTACCTTAGGTAGTTAATATAAATATGTATAATTGATTTTATTTAATAAATTCTATTGATATGTCGTAATAGGTGCTCTCATTAAACAGTTAAAAACGTACTGAACGTACAGTACGTACGTACTAGAGTTGCAAGTGAAACTAATTTTCAGTGGTGCACCGATGGTGCACCAGGTGAAACTGGTGCACTGATAATTATAGATAAAACTAATCTTCAACGGTGCACCGATGGTCCTTGAGTGATTAAAAGAGAGATTGAAATTGATTATTTACATAATTTAAGTGTATATAAATACATTTAAAAATATTGATGTTTTTCTCATTCAGCTTTTTTACATGTAATAAAGATGGAAACCTTAGATTCATGTTAGTATTTCAATAACAAATTTTGATTTTAGAAAAGTATCTAAACCGCTTATTAAAATCCTATTAAATTTTTGAAATAAATAGTCAAAAGAAAACATATAAAACAAAATCGTGCTATAATAAAGTAATAATTTTTATTTTTTAATGTAACTCAAATATGCTTGGATATCACGTAATTTCTTTAATAAAATAATAGGTCCAATACGTTATACGCTTTACAATTACGAAAAGCAGAAGTTGAAATTTCAAGACTTTCAGTTGAAAATATTGAATTAAGGGCAACAATTGCAAAATTAACCGATCAAATTAACAAATTGAAAATTGAAAAGAATGTAAAGAATGAAACAATTAAAGACAGCGTTATGGTATAAACATTGGTTAGATTTTTTGAAAAAAATTGTTCCTTTTTTAAAATACAATGCTTCATTTTACAGACTACAAGTGGACAGATAAATGATTTAATTCTGCAACTTCGTGGGGCTGCTGATTCTTTAAACGCGTTAATGGAATCGGATTCTAATAAAAATTCTATTCGCGCAAACTTAAGTTTTAATTCTGATGGTATGCATCTACTTTTGCATCAATTTATCCTGAAAATTTTTTAATATACCAATCGTTATTTTTGTTAAAAGATTCGATGCTTGACCAATATATAAATAATGATACCGCAGAAGAAAGTTATCAATATACAACAAATAATACTCCCGAAATCGACATTGCTCTGGAGAAACTTCCTGATAAAAGAAAACCTCCTAACATGGTTTTTTTTTTTTTTTACCGTAATCGCATTTATTACATTGTATATACATATACATAATTATAGCAATATATTGGATTTTTAGCTTTCAATCTATAGAATGCAACCAAAAGTATTGCTGCCGATATATGAAGAAAGTTTTTCCTCATCATCGTAAGGATACTTGATTTTAATATTTGCATATAATCTTAACGGACTATTTATTTATCGTTTAATTACAGAAAACAAGATATAATTTCATCTGATTCATATGAAGAAGATTTACAGAATGAAAATGAATCTTTATTTACGTTTGATAATCAACAAACAAAATCTCGAATCCCTATCGTTGTAACTTTAACGGCATCTCCACCAATAAATAAACCTACAAATAAACAATTAATTGATTTGCCTACATGTAAAAAAGTAAATATTACATCAAAGTCTGAGGAGCAAGCGTCAGCCTGCAAGTCACGTTCAAAAATAAATCCTAAGGATACAGGTATCGGTATTAACAATTACAATTTTCAAGCCTATTTAGTATATCTTTACTATATCTTTTTTTAATATAGATGTTCCAATTGACGAAGAACAAGGTGGCATTCGTCCGCGGAGGAGTCACCAAAATATAAATTACGCAGAACCAAGCCTTCGCAGGTTGTTGAATCAAATTTAATTTAATAATGATAATCAAAATAACTCAATATTTTTTGCATACAGTAAATTACGACAGGGTGACCCATTCACTTATTCGTTTGAAGATACCGGACAACAAAAGGCTTCAAAGCAAAAAAGACACAAAAAAACTACAAATATTATACGTGATACTCATGATCAAAGAAAAGCTCTTTCAAATATTACTAACGGTATATATTGAATTTATTTATATGCATGGTTTACATTTTACTCTGTGCTTATAATATATTTTATTAAATATAGTTTCTTTATGATCATCATCTGGCAAACAATTATATCCATCAAGTCTGTAATTTTCTTAATTGCAATATCTGAACTTGAATTGCTTTTTTTTCTCAATCTTGTGTTTCATTATTAATTTACAAAATACTTTTCCTGTGGTAAATACGTATAAGTTTATATGCAAAATTATGTTATTGAGTAAAAACAAAAAGTATTGGTATTGAAGACAAAACTTTCTTATTCAAGCTATAAAAGCTTTGTTAAAATCTGTGATTAATCTCGATAACTAACAATAAGGTGTCAAATATGCACAGACGCACAGGCCCATACAGTCGGCCGTCTACTGGGCATCGGCAAATTTGCTTGCCAATAATATATACATATTTACCCCCGTTAATATTGTGTTTAAATTCTGTGCTATTATTTTAAATTCTGTGATATCCTGCGATAACCGGAGTTAATTTTTGGAAAGATTAGTAACTGGTAAATCATCCCTGGCCAGGGCCGATGATTTTCTGCATGTCACGGAATGCCGCAGGTAATGCTTCACCGCAGAAAATCATCCGTCATTACCTGTTACGGGGGACGTCTAAAGCGGAGGCAACTCATATTTATTAATTTTTTCAATTAACTTTAGGGTTAGGGTCGTTCTATATTAGGGTTAGATTAGGTTTTAGGTAGATATATATAAGCAAAATTGCTTTCCAGACATTTTTGATTAACACATCGAAGTAGGTTTAGACTGCCGTCAGTTTTTTGCTTTTATTTGTTTTGCTTCGCCGGCGATCATCAAAATTCTATAATTCGATTGGCGGTTGATCACATGATTTGCCTCCGCTTTTAGACGTCCCCCTGTTACACTGATCCCCTTTATTTATTTGGATTTTTTTTGTTTTTTTTTTTTGATTTATCTCTATACACGTCGAAAATTCAATACGTCCGTAGTAGAAGGTATATATTTAATAGCGAAGTGTAATGTTAGGGGTAGTTAAAATGTCGTGTTTGTAGAAGTTGTAGAAGAGTGAGCTTCAGATGAGCAATTCTTCGGTTCATAAGGACTACTAATTCTTGATAAGGAATTAGTTATGGTTCTTCCTTATGATAAAAATGATAAAAATCTTTTACGAAGGATTGCTTACTTATTATTAATAAGGCCTTTTCTACACTCTTTTATGAAGCTACTTTTCGCAAACTCCTTTCATTGCATGTTAGCTGTTTAATTTGTATATACTGTATTTCTAGTTGTAATGACAGCTAGTAACTATTTTTTATTTTTAGGCTAAGGCAATGTTATCTCTACTACGCGTCGAAAACTTCAATATGTCTGTGAAAAGTTAAGGCATTAATTTTTTTATTAAGTATAGCAGGTTGCGATATCGCAGTTACACGTTCACCTTTTTTTTATTTTTTTTCATGCCAGATTTGGTGTCGTCGTATTCAGGAGTTATCGCATTCAAATGTCGTTGCATTTAGTTGTCTTTCTTTCAAATATAACGAGTTTTATGAGTTTTTCATGAAGCTACGTGGCATGCTAATAGAACATTTAACGTTGGACTCTGTTATCACATTGGGATTGAAGTCGAAAAGGATTAACATTAAGCATTAACTTATGATTAAAAATCTGCAAAGGTGAGAAATGTCAGTGAACAGTTTATGTTGAGTTTATTATCATAATGAGATCGGTATTTAACGTATTATTTATCAAAAATTTCAGATATAGGACACGCTGGTGGAACGTCAAATGGAGTCAGAGTAGAAAGAGATGAATCTACTTTTCAAAATCCGCAGAGATGAAGGATGCTATTGGTGCGTTTTTTGTTGGATGTCGTTATCAAGTTATCAGATAGAATTGAGTTGGTATCGTTATCAAATGGAATCCGATTGGATATCGTTATCAAATGGAATCGGAATGGAAATGCACGAATGTAAAGCATTCTTTTATTATCAAAAATCCACAAAGAAGGAAGATGCTAGTGGAAAATTTAATGTTGGGCATTGTTATAACAAAGAAATCGGAATAGATAAGAATGAACGTAAGGCATCCACTTATCGAATCTGCAGAAATGGAGCACACTAGTGCAGTGTTGTTGCTGGAAGGTCACTGGTAGGCCACTGGAAGAAAATCAATAGTGTCACTGGAACTTAAAGTTCCAGTGACACTATTGATTTTCTTCCAGTGGCCTACCAGTGACCTTCCAGCAACAACACTGCACTAGTGGAAAGTTTATCAAAAACGCGATTTTTGCAAACCATGTTGTCATATAAAATCCGAGAAATCAGGCGATTTTCCGATTCTAAGAGAATTTTGATGAGTGTACAAGAATGAACATAAGGCTCTAAGTTGGATATTGTTATCAAACAAATCGTAATGAAAAAGAATAACCGTTTATAAGTGGTAATGCTTCGGGTATGGTTGTTAATAGAGTACTCCAGACTATAATAAAACATATAACCCACTTCTGGAGCGCTCCGGAGTGGGTTATATGTTTTATTATAGTCTGAAGTACTCCATTAACAACCCTTGCTTCGGGATTGATATGCATCGGGACGCACAAATGCAACTATGACAATCTAAACACTACTATGAACTCTCACATTAACGGGCTTCAAAAGAGGCGCAGAAAAACTTTGTTCAGTAATTTGGGACGAGCTCTAGGTTACGTTATGGGTCTCTTAATATAGAATTACAATTTAGTCACTAATTTTTATCTTACTTATCCAAGCATATTACAACGTTGAACTCTAACTGAATATTGGGTTAGAGGTTAGGAATTAGGTTACTATTTTTAGCATTAGAATAGTAGTTGCTTTGAGAATAGGATTTGTATTTTTTTTATTGTTATGTGAAGAAGTTTTAGCATCAATATTTTGTTGTATGATGATTGTTTATGAAATTAAATTATAATATTATATTAAGGAAAATTATAGGCATCTCCTGTGGGAGATACATATCTTATATATTTCCCGCATTCACGTGATCTACCTGGGTATAAATAAACTAATCAACATAAAATCGGTGTTTTGCCCATAGTGCCTTTTTGCTTTCGTTGTTTGTCGTTTGGTGGTGTTTTTAGTTGTTGTTTGGTAATGCCTTTGGTAGTGCTTTTGGTCATCATTTGGTGGTGCCTTTGGTCATCTACTTACGTGTACTTATGTTTTAGTTTGGTAGTGCTTTTGGTCGTAGTTTGTTGGTGCTTTTTGTCACCATTATTGTGTGGTATTTTTTTTGTGCTTTGGTTGTCGTTTTTGTAATGCTTTTCATGCACTAATATGTACTAACATTTACTAATGTGTACTATGTTTTGGTAATGCCTTTGGTTGTCCTTTCGTTATATCTTTTGGTCATGTCTTTGGTCATTGTTTGGTGGTGCCTTTGGTTATGCCTTTGGTTATCGTTTGGTGGTGCCTTTGGTTGTCATTTGGTAGTGCCTTTGGTGGTCGTTTGGTAGTGCCTTTGGTTGTTGTTTGGCAGTACTTACGTGTACTTACATGTTGTTTGGTGGTGCCTTTGGACATCGTTTGGTAGTTCTTTTGGTCATGCCTTTGGTCATCGTTTGGTAGGTATTTTTTTTTGTACTTTGGTTGTCATTCTTGCAATGCTTTTCGTGTACTAATGTGTACTATGTTTTGGTAGTGCCTTTGGTTATCCTTTGATCATATCTTTGGTAGTTATTTGGTAGTGCTTTTGGTCGTGTCTTTGGTCATCGTTTGGTGGTGCCTTTGGTTATATCTTTGATCATTGTTTGATGGTGCCTTTGGTTGTGCCTTTAGTTGTCATTTGGTGGTGCCTTTGGTAGTCGTTTGGTGGTGCCTTTAGTTGTTGTTTAGTGGTACTTACGTGTACTTACATATTGTCGTTTGGTGGTGCTTTTGGTTATCATTTGGTAGTACTTTTGGTTATGCCTTTGGTCGTCGTTTGGTAGTGCCTTTGGTCATGCCTTTGGTCGTCATTTGGTAGTGCCTTTGGTTGTCGTTTGGTGGTGCCTTTGGTGGTCGTTTAGTGGTGCTTTTGGTTGTCATTTGGTGTACTTACATGTACTTACATGTTGTCGTTTAGTGGTGCCTTTGGTTGTCATTTGGTAGTGCTTTTGGTCATGCCTTTGGTCATCATTTGGTGAGTATTTTTTTTTTGTGCTTTGGTTGTCGTTCTTGAAATGCTTTTTGTGTACTAACGTGTACTAACATTTACTAATGTGTACTATGTTTTGGTAGTGCCTTTGGTAGTTCTTTGGTCATATCTTTGGTCGTCATTTGGTAGTGCTTTTGGTTGTATCTTTGGTCATCGTTTGGTGGTGCCTTTGGTCATACCTTTGGTCATCGTTTGGTGGTGACTTTGGTTGTGCCTTTGGTTGTTGTTTAATGGTGCCTTTGGTCATCTACTTATGTGTACTTATGTTTTAGTTTGGTAGTACTTTTGGATCATAGTTTGGTAGTACTTTTTGGTTGTAGTTTGGTGACGACTTTTGGTCACTATTTGTTGGTGTTCTTGGTCATTATTTGGTGGCACTTTCATTGTATTTTTAATTTGTTTTGTTGTGCTCTTTGTTATAATCTTTTTTATCTTTATTTTTTTTCTTGTACTTTTTACTACTTGTATTTTTTTTAATAAAAAATATTTTTAATAATAAATAAAAAAAATTTTGAATTTTTTAAAATTTGGACCAATCATATTTAGGCATTATGAGAGATATATAAGATATATATCTCCTGCAGGAGATGCCTATAATTACCTTTATATTAAATTACATGTTATAAGAATAAAATAATTGTTTAATTTTATTGGTTGATATAGGATTATTGATCACCTGCGATGTTTGGCAAAATTTTTTTTAAAATGTTAATCTGCCTGATTTTTTTTGACAGCAACCAAAATATTCATATAGTGATAAAAATTTTTATTAATATTTATATTAATTATATGAATTTATTAATCAATTTATAATCATTTAAGATCATTAATCATTCGAATCATATGATCTGTAAAAGTTTTGGGTAGTAATTTAATCCTGTCCAATATGTCATATTCTTATGAATACTAGTACTAATAATAGAAAAATTCTTACAAGTACTAAATTGGCCAGAATTAGATATTTAAGTTACTGTATTTGCATTGTATGTTCAATTTTTGATACATTATGCATTTTAATAATTAAATTTTATGCCAATCAAACTGATTTACAATTTTGAATCAAGAAAATATTAAAAATCTATATAAATAAAAATTTTGATCAAATATACTTCAGATAAAGTTGAATATATAGTAAATAAATATTTGAATCATAGAAGTAAGCTAACTTTGAACTTAATTAATATTATCGGGAAAATAAATAAGGCGCAAATCTGCAACCCTGGAAAATTTTAACAAATTTTGCAATAACTTGTGATCCTGTGGTCCAAATTTAACGATTTTGGTACCATTTGATTCAACTTGATGAGACGGATCGAATGGTACCAAAATCGTTGAATCACAATCACTAGAACACAAGAAAATTCCATTTATGTGAATTTTATAAACATTGAACGATCTTGCCAACCAATGGTCCAAATTTAATGATTTTGGTACCATTCGATTTCTCTCGATGAGACAGTTCAAATGGTACCAAAAATGTCAAAATTGGTTTACTGGTTAACAAGTTATTCGTAAAAAACAATTTGCAGTGCAGTTCTGCGCAGAAATTTAAAAAAAAATTTAAATTTCTGCGCAGAACTGCGCCGCAAATCGTTTTTTACGGATAACTTGTTAACTAGTAATCCAATTTTGACGTTTTTGGTACCATTCAAACCGTCTCATCAAGAGGAATCAATGATACCAAAATCATTAAATTTAGACTACTGGTTGGCAAGATCGTTCAATGTTTATAAAATTCGCATAAATGGGATTTTCTTGTGTTCTAGTGATTGTGATTCAACGACTTTGGTACCATTCGATCCATCTCATTGAGACGAATCGAATAGTACCAAAATCGTTAAATTTGGACTACTGGATCACAAGTTATTGCAAAATTTGTTAAAATCTTCCAGGGTCGCAGATTTATGCAGATCTGCACCTTATTTATTTTCCCAATGATTATTATATAAGATTAATTAACAATTTAATTGCTATAATTTTAAATGTAAGAGTTACTATAACATATAGAATAGTTAGACTGTGGTTATATAATGCAATTTGTTATAACTAATAATATTTATATTTGTAATATACTCGAATAGCAAAATTTAACACTTGAAATTTTAAAATATAATTTCCAGTTGTTCTAATAGTTCAATATAATTGAGTAATTCTTAATTAACAAAAGTTTTATTACAACAAGATTTAAGCAATATTAATTTGCAATATATTGTGAATTAAAGCTTAATTCCTTAAATTAACAATAATTAAACTAATATTTACTTCCAAAATATTAATAAAGTAGTTTTATTTTTAACAATATTTAACATTTATATAGTTTATGAGAATGGGACCTATAGCCAGTGTTATCACTTGGACTGGGCTTAAACTTGGACCAGGCCAGACTAGACTCAGACTTGGACTGGACATAACCAGTCATATCTAGCAGACAGTTATATTTAGTGTTCCTATGAACCTGAACTAAACTAAACTTAGATCAAGTTCAGGTTCAGGTTCAGGTTCAGTATTAAACCTGAACCTAAACATTTTTTAAAACATGTTCAGGTTCAGGTTTAGTATTGAACTTTTAGAGCTAGTTCAGGTTCAGTTCAGGTTCAGTTCATAAGTTCATGAACATGTTCAGGTTCAGTCTGGTGTTCATATTAAGTAGTGATTCTAGGTTTGAATCCGGGTTTGGTCTGGTTCAGACCAGACTCAAAATCTAAATTTTATTACAGTATTAAAACTTTATACTAAACTCAAACTCAATCATAAGTTTGGTTAGGCTAGTCCAAATTTTGCAAATTAGTTTGAATCTAAATAAAAATATGTATATTTTTTGATACTAAACAAGTTTACTTAGAGTAAAACATATAAATCAGTTAGTAAAATTTAGAGAATCATAGCATTTTGCAGAATTTTATTAATAAAATTATACAAATTTCAATTATTCTCTAAATTTTACTAATTGATCATAACTTCTTGCACTAAATAAACTTGTTAAGCACCAAAAAATACATCAAATCAGTATATTTTATTTTACTTTTCTTAAAATTTGAAGAAAAGATGCTTAATTTTGGAAATTTTCATCAAAAATTCAAAATTAAGCATCTTTGATGCAAATTTTAAGGAAATAAAATAAAATATACTAATATGATTTATGTTTTGGTGCTAAACAAGTTTACTTATATCAAGAAGTTATGATCAATTAGTAAACTTTAGAGAATCATAGCATTTTGTGTAATTTTATTAATAAAATTATACAAATTTCTATGATTTTCTAAACTTTAACATAACTTCTTGATCTAAAAAAACTTGTTTAGTACCATAAAATACATTATTTCGATATATTTTATTTTATTTTCCTTAAAATTTGCATCAAAGATGCTTAATTTTGAATTCTTGATGAAAATTTCCAAAATTAAGCATGTTTTCTTCAAATTTTAAGAAAAGTAAAATAAAATATGCTGATTTGATATATTTTTTGGTGCTTAACAAGTTTACTTAGTGCAAGAAGTTATGATCAATTAGTAAAATTTAGAGAATTATAGAAATTTGTATAATTTTATTAATAAAATTATACAAATTTCTATGATTCTCTAAATTTTACTAATTGATCATAACTTCTTGATCTAAGTAAACTTGTTTAGCACCAAAAAATACATCATATCGGTATATTTTATTTTATTTTCCTTAAAATTTGCGTCAAAGATGCTTAATTTTGAATTTTTGATGAAAATTTCCAAAATTAAGCATCTTTTCTTCAAATTTTAAGAAAAGTAAAATAAAATATGCCGATTTGATGTATTTTTTGGTGCTTAACAAGTTTACTTAGTGCAAGAAGTTATGATCAATTAGTAAAATTTAGAGAATTATAGAAATTTGTATAATTTTATTAATAAAATTATACAAATTTCTATGATTCTCTAAATTTTACTAATTGATCATAACTTCTTGATCTAAGTAAACTTGTTTAGCACCAAAAAATACATCATATCGGTATATTTTATTTTATTTTCCTTAAAATTTGCGTCAAAGATGCTTAATTTTGAATTTTTGATGAAAATTTCCAAAATTAAGCATCTTTTCTTCAAATTTTAAGAAAAGTAAAATAAAATATGCCGATTTGATGTATTTTTTGGTGCTTAACAAGTTTACTTAGATCAAGAAGTTATGATCAATTAGTAAAATTTAGAGAATCATAGAAATTTGTATAATTTTATTAATAAAATTATACAAATTTCTATGATTCTCTAAATTTTACTAATTGATCATAACTTCTTGATCTAAGTAAACTTGTTTAGCACCAAAAAATACATCATATCGGTATATTTTATTTTATTTTCCTTAAAATTTGCGTCAAAGATGCTTAATTTTGAATTTTTGATGAAAATTTCCAAAATTAAGCATCTTTTCTTCAAATTTTAAGAAAAGTAAAATAAAATATGCCGATTTGATGTATTTTTTGGTGCTTAACAAGTTTACTTAGTGCAAGAAGTTATGATCAATTAGTAAAATTTAGAGAATCATAGAAATTTGTATAATTTTATTAATAAAATTATACAAATTTCTATGATTCTCTAAATTTTACTAATTGATCATAACTTCTTGATCTAAGTAAACTTGTTTAGCACTAAAAAATACATCATATCGGTATATTTTATTTTATTTTCCTTAAAATTTGCGTCAAAGATGCTTAATTTTGAATTTTTGATGAAAATTTCCAAAATTAAGCATCTTTTCTTCAAATTTTAAGAAAAGTAAAATAAAATATGCCGATTTGATGTATTTTTTGGTGCTTAACAAGTTTACTTAGTGCAAGAAGTTATGATCAATTAGTAAAATTTAGAGAATCATAGAAATTTGTATAATTTTATTAATAAAATTATACAAATTTCTATGATTCTCTAAATTTTACTAATTGATCATAACTTCTTGATCTAAGTAAACTTGTTTAGCACCAAAAAATACATCATATCGGTATATTTTATTTTATTTTCCTTAAAATTTGCGTCAAAGATGCTTAATTTTGAATTTTTGATGAAAATTTCCAAAATTAAGCATCTTTTCTTCAAATTTTAAGAAAAGTAAAATAAAATATGCCGATTTGATGTATTTTTTGGTGCTTAACAAGTTTACTTAGTGCAAGAAGTTATGATCAATTAGTAAAATTTAGAGAATCATAGAAATTTGTATAATTTTATTAATAAAATTATACAAATTTCTATGATTCTCTAAATTTTACTAATTGATCATAACTTCTTGATCTAAGTAAACTTGTTTAGCACCAAAAAATACATCATATCGGTATATTTTATTTTATTTTCCTTAAAATTTGCGTCAAAGATGCTTAATTTTGAATTTTTGATGAAAATTTCCAAAATTAAGCATCTTTTCTTCAAATTTTAAGAAAAGTAAAATAAAATATGCCGATTTGATGTATTTTTTGGTGCTTAACAAGTTTACTTAGTGCAAGAAGTTATGATCAATTAGTAAAATTTAGAGAATCATAGAAATTTGTATAATTTTATTAATAAAATTATACAAATTTCTATGATTCTCTAAATTTTACTAATTGATCATAACTTCTTGATCTAAGTAAACTTGTTTAGCACCAAAAAATACATCATATCGGTATATTTTATTTTATTTTCCTTAAAATTTGCGTCAAAGATGCTTAATTTTGAATTTTTGATGAAAATTTCCAAAATTAAGCATCTTTTCTTCAAATTTTAAGAAAAGTAAAATAAAATATGCCGATTTGATGTATTTTTTGGTGCTTAACAAGTTTACTTAGTGCAAGAAGTTATGATCAATTAGTAAAATTTAGAGAATCATAGAAATTTGTATAATTTTATTAATAAAATTATACAAATTTCTATGATTCTCTAAATTTTACTAATTGATCATAACTTCTTGATCTAAGTAAACTTGTTTAGCACCAAAAAATACATCATATCGGTATATTTTATTTTATTTTCCTTAAAATTTGCGTCAAAGATGCTTAATTTTGAATTTTTGATGAAAATTTCCAAAATTAAGCATCTTTTCTTCAAATTTTAAGAAAAGTAAAATAAAATATGCCGATTTGATGTATTTTTTGGTGCTTAACAAGTTTACTTAGTGCAAGAAGTTATGATCAATTAGTAAAATTTAGAGAATTATAGAAATTTGTATAATTTTATTAATTGATAATCTGAGAGTTAATCGGAGAAAATGATCTACATTTACTAAGTAATTGTGACACAAATTAATTAATGAAAATTCCGATTTGTAAATGTGAAGTTTTTTTATATTGTATCGCAATTTGTGACCACCCACTACCCACCTACCACCTGCTAATTACCCTTTACTCACCACTTATCACCCACTAATTACCCATTATCCACTACCTACCACAAAATGTAAACCAGCTCACTTTAAACACTTATTGTAGTTACTAGAATCACGAATATGTTGGTTATAAATCACAACAATCCCATTGCGAACTAACTTAAATTTTTTAACAGATCACTGAGATATCAAGTAAGTTTGTAATAGAATTTCCGAACCACTCACGCCTACCCACTGATTAAGACGTTTAAGACCCATATCCAAGACTAAGTAAAAAAACATTTTACTAAAAGTCATTTTTTTCCAAACTTTATTTTCCAGCACTTTTACTTTTTGATGCTTATAGATATTTAAAATTTATTTATATAGGTCGAATTACAAATAGAAATACATTATAGCAAAGGAAGAAGATGGTACTATATATTATATAGTCCTGTCCCCTTCTTTGCACCTCCAAATAATAAGTATTAAAAATTTTTATATAGATCAATTTAGATTAGTTATCAAAATAAATATTATTTTTTTGGCTCTACTAAATTATATCAAACCATTGGTTTGAAAAGCTCACGAGCAAATAATAAAATTTTATTAAAATATGTATCCAATTTACAATATTATAGTTCAACTAATAAAATTTTACCAAAAAATTTTTAACTTTTATAACCGCCAACTTAAAGATTGTTATATGGAGTGTCTTCAATTAAAAGGGCCCATTTTTACATATATTTTATTTTGAGATATTTGAGTTTAATTATTTGTTTTGATTTTTGGACTGATCCGGGATCAATCAAATTTCACGATATTGATTGGTTAAAGATGGCAGGTGACTATCGGGTAAACTCGTGACGTGTTGGCTCTACGCAGCCTCATGTAATTTTTCTTTTTACATTATCTTGATTTTTTATTATGTAATTCGACTTTCATTTATAATTAAAAAAAGTCAATCATGTCAAAATTTATATGAATTTAACGAAAACTCATTTTTCAAAAAAATGTAAAAATGGGCCCTTTTAATTGAAGACACCCCATATATGCATATATTATACATCAAATTAGATTAAAAGAATTATAATATCGCTAATACCCTTACATAATCTTTCTCTAACCTTAATTTTAAAATTTGAATCTAACACGAACTTAATTTGAAGCATAACAAGTTTAAAGAAATCAGGGATCAAAAAAAAAATTTCTACATCAATACAATTTTTTATCCTTAGCTGTATTCCCAAATCAGTTACATTTATAAAACCAGTTAAGTCTATCTTTATCAATGGTAGTTCTATAAGAAGATATAATAAAATTGAAGCCACACTTTAAAAAAAAATAATCCCTAAAAATAACTAAAATTTACCAAAAAAGTCTTGCAATATATCATCAAATTCTTCTTCTTGATTTGGGAAATTTATTAAAAGATTTGAACTCTATAAATTTAAAGTTGGTCATTTAAAACTCTAAATATGATTAGCAAATAAAAGTTCAAGACAATAACTTTTTCTTATCTTTGGCCATCCATTTCAATTCAAATTGCCCAATTCCGACTGTTTCTATTAATATAACCTTAATCATGTTTTTAAATTGACATATAATTTTCATTACATCTTGGTCGTACGCCTTATTACCACTCAAGTGCCTCCAAGATTATATTGCTGTATTATCCACATGAATTACCGACTTCACACCTTTTTTTCATTATTGGCTGTGCCTACACCTTTTTTATAGCAAAGTCCAAGATCCAAAACCGTATGAATTGCCACCTTTGGCAAATTTCAAATACTGTACGCTTTTTTTCATCCTTGGCTATGCCTATACCCAGTGTTGGCATTGGACATATGTCTATCAAATTTTAACATGATTGGACTGGACTGGACATTGGACATATACTTGGACATAGTTCAGGTCGAATATGTCCAACTATTTACTAAAATCTTTAAAATTATTTATTATATAAGCTACAACAAAAATTCTATTTAAATCTATATAATAAAAGGATTTAAATTAAATCTAAATTAGTATAAGCTGCAATAGAATTCTATATAAATCTGAGCAATAAAAGAATTCTATTTAATATATAACTTTAGAATTAACAATTATCAATAATTTATACCAAAGTTATACTGTAATATAATGCTTCAATTCTTTTTTTGATAGATTATCTGGATTCTATCAAAGCCAGATTGAATTGTACATATTTAAAATTAGCCTTTAAGCATATTCTTAGATTTGTTATTCAAGTTCTTTGCCAATCTAATTAAAAATCTCTAATCAGGATATCTAAATTTATTTGGATTGAAGAATCAATTCAAGTTGCAAACTTAGATTGTATTCTACTATACATATATGAGTCATATATGTAGTAATTTTATAATAATTATTATTACTATTAATTAAGCTGATTCTATTACAATTACAGAAATTAGTAGTTTTTTATACTGTATATTGCCAAAATAAGCCACTTCCAAAAATAAGCTACCTCTCTTTTGGTCAATAAACTCAAAAACATCTTTAACTCAAAAATAAACTACTTCATAGTAAAGAACAAACTTTACTAAGCAAATTGATTAAAGCCGCTTAAGTAAACTTATTTAGGAGATTAAAATAAGTATATCTTGAAATTTATAACAAAAATTGGATAACTTTTTATTAATTAACTTTTAATTTTTACATTTAACAAAAAGATTAAAATTTTATTAACAAAATATATTTATTAAATGTAAAATTAAAAGTCAAATAATAAAAAGTGCTCTTATTTTGATAAAACTTTTAGAATATTTGTAGTATAGTTTCCAAACAAGTTTTCTTAAGTGCTAATAATTGATTTGCATGGTATATTTTTGACTTTACTATGTAATGACTATTGGTGATTGACCAAAAACTAATTATATCTGAAAATAAGCTACCCTGAATTTTTTGTATCCAAAATCATCCAAAAGAGGTAGCTTATTTTCAAAAACATATGGTAGTAACTATAGTTAATCTTTAAATTGTTAAATTATTTGAATTTTATCTTGTATCAAAAGCATATTATAATAAATCAAATATAATAGTACAAAAATTTATAATTTGATTGGCCAATTGTTACAAGATTATATACTAATTTAATATTACACAATGTCCAATGTCCAACCTTTTCTGGTCCAATGGATTGGACTGGACTAGACATGGGTGGTCCAAAGTCCATGTCCAATGTCCAGCCCAACACTGCCTACACCTTTTTAATAGCAAAAACCCAAAGTCACATTGTCCCTGAAAATTACCACCTTAAGTGGTTCAAATGCTATTCACCCGCTATCTTAATTGTGTCTACACCTTTTCATAGCAAAATTCAAGGCTATGTTATCTTTGTGAGTTGCATTTATGACAAATTTTCTAAATTACGTTGTCTACTTAAATTGTCAGTTTCATTTGATTTCAAATATCACAAATGCATTTTTTTCATCATTGACTGTGCCTATTGCATTTTTCATAGTGAAGTTCAAGATTGCATTGTCCTTGAAAATCGACACCTTTGACAGATTTCAAATACTAATCAAATAACTTTTTTTGTTCTTGACTATACCTACACCTTTTTCATTGCAAAATTCAGATTTGCATTATTCTTGAGAATTGCCACCTTCAACAGACTTATAAAAAACCCATTAGTATGTTAAAAAAAAAGTCATTCAGAAACAAGATATGGTTGTTGTGTTTTACACATCAACAAATCTTTAAATGTTACTTATCATGATCTTCCGATGTAGTGTCGATACGGGTGTTGACACCAAATACTATTTTCCAAAAATATTATACTCAGAAAAGTCTGCGCAACATTTTATAAAGTTGCATCTGCTAATACTTTCTCTTCCCAATCTAAGAATAGATTCAAAAAAAAATCAGTATAACGTTTTTATAGACTGCATTTACAAATATGTTTTCAATGTCTAATTTCCAAACAATTAGCGTAATGTTTTTGCAAAGTGCACTTACTAATGCTTTTTTTTTCCCTTTCTGATCTAAATCTGTTAATTTTCTTCTTGCCAAAATCATTATTCTTGCATAGTACATTGTCTAATGTCTTTTCGCTTTCTGATCTAAGATTACTGCTGTAAAATTCAAAAAAAGTTAGTACTGCTTTCGCATTATGTGTTTCTATTGGTTTTCTGAATTAACGTACTATTAGCATTTCAAAAAACCAAGCACGCTAGACAGCATTAGAACACACACTACAATTAAAAAAAATAAAATAAAACTTAGGTAATACAAACCTTTATATGATTATACAATGTATAAAATCTGCATTTTGAGATCTGTACGATGCAAAAAATCTGTGAATCTGACTTGTGTTATTGTTTTTAAGCGCGACATACCTTTAAAGACCTAAATATTAAAAAAAAATTTGTAAATTTGTTATAAAATGAATTAAAAATAGAATATATTAATTATCATGTTATCTAATTAATAGAGTTTACTTAGTAAATGCCGCGTGCTTACAAAGTAAACTTTTTCAAAAAAGAAATTTAATATCTAATAATATTATAATTAAAAGCTTATAGTTTCGCTCCATCGTTTGTACTACTTTAATACCATATTTGATTAAAAATTTCGTGACTTTACTTATGACCTGAAAATTTCAATTCGAGTCTTACTCTATGTGATCTGCATCACATTTTACTATAGAAATTCTCCGATTAACTGGCGGATCATCAATTAATAAAATTATACAAATTTCTATGATTCTCTAAATTTACTAATTGATTCTAACTTTGTGATTTAGATAAACATGTGCATATATTATGAACCTGAACATGTTCATGAACCTTAAACTAAACCTGAACTGAACTTTTTTTAAGTTCAGGTTCAGGTTCATGTTCAATAATTTTAAGTTCAGGTTCAGTTCAGTATTGAACTTTTAGAGCAGGTTCAGGTTTAGGTTCATTGAACCTGAACCTGAACCTCTATTGAACTGAACTGAACTTTGAACCCTAGTTATATTTCTACATGTCAGTTTTTATTTGAATTAACTTCCAAATTGATAATCTCAATAATTTTCTAGAGCTAATATGCTTTTTAAACACTATTTATTATTAACTACTATAGATAAAACAATACTATATACAAATTTTTTATTATATTTTTTCGCATAAAGCAAAAAAACTATAATATCACAGGTTATATGGATTGGCATTTAAGATAAGTATTTTTTGCTTTATAGTTTTTTTATAGACAATTACTATTTGTACACTAGTATATATACACAGAGGTATTATTGTTTTTCAAAATTTTGATTATGAAACCACCTTTTGGCTTCTAACAAAAAAAACTCCTCATATAATTTTGGTATAAACTAATTCTCACCCCAATTCCAACCCTCACACTTACTCTAGCTATAAGCAATAGTTTAATTTTTTGTTTGTAAAAATTTTAATTAGCATGCTATACAAATTTACAAAATAATACTTGTATATTTATACACATAGTGTACAACTTTTTTTTTATCTATATTAATCAATTTTTTTATACTATTAGTTTGCAAAAATTGTTATTTACAGGTGTTATTTGTAAAAGTTGGTTTATACAAGAGTTATTGTTTGCAGAAACTATCATTTACAGGAGTTGACATTATTGATTATTAGTATTGCTTGTTAGTAAATAGAGGTTTCAATTTTGTTAAATTAGATACTAGAACTTTTCTCTAGTTAGTATTATTGTATTAATATCTTTTTAGAGTTTTTTTATTTTATTTTATAGTAAGTTTTTTGTAGATAATTTTTTACATTGTTTTATAATGAGTTTTTCTAGTAAGTTTTTATGTTATTTTATAGTAAGTTCACTTGGTATTTATGGTAATTTGCTATATTATTAAAGATTTTGTCATTTCATTTGAAATCATTGATTATTTGATTTACTTGCAATAAGATTCTAAAAAATAATCTTTTACTAGGTTTTTGTCTTGAATAGCATGCTTTATTGAGGTGTGCAGTATATTATAAAAGTCAAATCTATATATAGTATCATATAAAATTCTAATAAAATAAATTTTTTAAATGATTTTCTTTATGGGTTTTAGAATATAGTGCACCTACACTGCAGTGCACTAGCTAGTGCACACCTTTTATGTTTCTTAAAATTTTACTAGGATAACCCCTGCTACATTTTTAACAAAAATGATCCTCTTATAATTCTGTATTAATCTTAACTCTAATTTTAATCCTAACCCTAGCCCTAACTCTAACTCTAACCCTAACTCTAATTATTATTTATATTTGTTACTGTAGAGTGCACAGTAGTGCAGGGTGCACCAAATACTAAAATCCTTCTTTATTTAACCAATTGAAACATTTTATTTATAAAAATAGGACACATTTTTTTAGATGCACAGATTGTATTTGTTTTTCTTTTAAAACTTTAAGACAAATTGATTTATGCTTCCTAAGCTACAGAGTTGTATTTTATATTATATATGATAGAATATAATTTTTCTAAAAATATTAATTATGGGATAAAAAAAAAAAGTTTTAATAAATAAATAAGCTTGACTATAGTTCAGTTTATAGATAATCTTAAAATTCCACTTTGTAATTTTGTGTTATTAAAGATATATCTAATTAAACATGAAAAAGTATGAATTAAGTTACTCAGTTTTTTCAGAACCCCGAACATCTCTTATATAGATCATAACTGGATTTTGGCCAATTTTGATCTAATTTGTTGAAAATGACAAAACTACATTTGTTTTCAGAATTGAATGAACTTTTTTTGTTAGATGCATATCACTGAGAGCTTCATTTTAAAAAAAGTTCATCCAAATTGGACTACTGGATGCCAAGATAATTGCCCAAACCCATTTTTTTGCTTCTTAAATTTTAGGGATTTGCTAAAATACATAACATATAACCTTTGTACTAGATGCTCGGGTCCTGTTTTTTTTATCCTCTTTGTTATATTGCTTTTGTTCTTTTTTGTTTATATATTCCAGAAACAGAAACCTGGCAGGTTAGTAATAGCAAAAAAAATTATTTTATCTTTATTATTTTTTTTGGTTGAGTAAATCATGATATCATGACAAGTTGAATACTCTTTGATTTCAATTACAAAATACTATTGTCTATACAGAAATCTCTAATAATTGATTTTTATATAATACTATATAAAGTTTGTTTTATATAGTATACTAAATATCCTAATGCTTGTTACTTGGTGCATAGCACAAATAATACAAATATTTTTTAATAAAATAAATATGAGTCTCTAGGTTATTTTTAATTGGCTTAGTTGTATAAATTACAACATAAAAAATTTTGAACATTAGACAACATCTGTATTTGCTATATATTTGTGTTTAATAATTATTATAAGATAAAAAGGAGTAATTTGACGAATAGGAGTAATTTAATGAATTTGGATATTGTATGATCTAATAATTGGGATTGAATAATTTTTATGCCATTCGATTTGTCTCGTTAAGATGAATCAAATAGTACAAGATTTACCAAATTCTGATCACTGAATCACAAGATATCATCAATTATTTGTTAGGTTTAAATTTCATCAAAATCACTCTCAAGAATCTTTTTATATAGTATATAATCGATGATATATTGTGACTCAGTGATCAAAATCAGATGATGGTTATACTATTCATTTCGTATCATTAAGACTAATCGAATGGTATAAAAATCATCTAATTCTAATTGCTAAATTACATGAGATATCATCAATTCGTCAAATTACTCCTACCTCTTTAAATTTAAACTTTTTGATACAATGTATAATCCCATTTAATGGGACTTTAAAAAAAGATATTATATTACAAATTTTATATAAAATAATTCTAAATTATGTATAAAGTATAATACAAAAAATAAAACATTTTCAATCTAATTCAAACAACTCTTTCTGCTGATCCCTCGTACCAAATTTTTCAAAAACTCAACCCTACGAAAACTATGCAATTAACATATCTATACACAACAAAATTCTACCAAAGCTGTTGTTGGGTACAAAGTCCATTCACTGTATGAAATGGAGATGAAAAGAACAGTAGACTTATGAGCGAGGCACCTTGGTAGGCTTGGTGCTATTGAGGAAAACTGTAGCAGAAAAACTCTGGAGCTTTATCAAGGGCTATAGATATAAAAATAGAAATAGATACTTGGTTAAATATGGGGGGCCCATAGCAAAAGATGGTAATAGACTAAAAAATTTTTTTTTATAGTTTTTTAATAATGTGTTCTAAATAGTCTAATTTTTTGCAAAAATAAAGTTTTTACAAAAAAAATTTTTTTTGAATATCACCACCTTTTGCTATGGGGCCCTCATATGTTATTTTGTATAGTGTAACTTGTATGACTCTTTTATTTTGGTACTTTTTTTCTGGTACTGCTTTGGACAGTTTGAAATTTCACAAAAAGTAGACAATTTGGTGTACTCTCTCCAAAAGATTAGCAGTGTTTATTTCTTTCAAATCTACTAAAATGGAATCTCTCATGAGGATATTTGGGTTAATGCTTACCAAATAAACAATGACTGGCATAATAGAGATTAGAGGGATCATGTATAGAAATTTTTAGATATTAAACATTTTTCTTTTTTTTCTTTTCTACTTTCTAGAATACATATAGCGTTAGATTAGATCTATTCTATACAACCCTATATAATTTTTAAATTCTAATACAGGCAAAAATAGTGTTATCATAGCCATCTTTTTTTGGCCTTTTTCTTCTTTTCTCTGTTTTAATATGTTTTTTTTCATCTATCCTCTTTCCTTTTATTTCTTGTCTGTTTTTTTCTTTTTGTTAGTTTTTATTTCTCATTTTTTTATTCTTTTTACTTTCCTTTCTATTTTAATTGGTAGTTCTTTTACCTAGAAGACTCCTAGAAGGCTAGAAGAAGAAGATTGAAAAAAAGACAGTCATAATGGGCTGGTAAGTCAGGTCGGTGATTCAGAGCGAATTAGTTTGAGGATAGATCAATGCAAACCGATGAGACTAAATTACTTTTGGCAGGTCACGCATAGATGCTTGAGTATTTAGATACTTTATAGTAACTGGGTGAGCCATTTTTTGATTCAAACACCAAATAGTGAGTATTTAGAAATTAGTAGTATACTTTTCATATGCTCTGATTTTTGGAATTGATCTTTTTTTAGATCCCTAAATTATATATTAGCTGATTATTTTGTACCCTGAAATTGGTTATTAATTGATCTTTTTTTTTTTAAACTACTTACAAAACAACAAATTTTATATATTCTAACGCATCAAATCAATTGTCTGTCCTCAAAACCAATTGTTCTTTTTGTAAGTAAGAAAAAAGCTTTATAGAATATTATATATATTATTATAAATTAAACTAATTTTTATTTTTAATATAGATTTAATATGGAAACCAATAATCTGTGCTCTTACTTATATCCTATTGTTTTAATTTCCAACTATACTTTACAACAAGAGTTTAAATGTGAAAAATGTGAAATAAAATTTAAAACAAAAAGATATTTTAATCGTCACTAAAGTATTGTACAAAAGTATAATATTCGCCGCGAAGAATTATGCGTACTATCTTTAGAAGTAGTTAATCAATTTAAGAAGGATCTTATTTTTATTATAGATAGTAAACTTAAGGAACACTTTACACAATCGGAAAGACAAACTATTTCATTTCCCTGTCTAAAAAGTTTATTTTTTGAAGTTTTTAAAGGTTATATTCATTATTTTAATTGAAAAATGGTAGCTACAAGTGTTTTTTTTTATGGACCGGATGCATATATGCAATTAGCTAGCATATTTAACAATTAAAATTGGGAACATAAATTTTTTGACAATGATCAACAGACATTTATCTTACTGTTCGATGCACAAGCAAAAAAAAGAAACAGTTATAAAAAAAAAGCCTAGATTTCCGAAATTAACAGTTGAGTGGAAAACAAAATATATAAAAGATGCAAAAAACAATCAAACCTCAGCTGGATACATATACTTGAGTTTTTATACATTACAAATTTAGAATTATATACTTTAGTTATTGTAGTTAATCATAAAAAATTGAAATAAAGTAATAATATAGGTTTGTGTTCTTTTTTTTTTTGTTATATTGGCCACAAATATTGTATTGTAATTATTGGCACTATTGTTATATAAAATATGTATTCTGGATTCAAGGTATGGATAAATAGTATGTTAACCCAATTTTTAAATATCAATTTTAAGTTATATCGCAATAATTGAAATATATACTAATGTATAATTTATTTATAGAATATGTTTACATTTTTTAGAAGGCTCTTGGGAGAGTAAGCCATATATTAAATAGATTTAAATTGTATGTATAAATGGATATTGGCTAATGAAAGGAAATGATAAGGTTTATTTTATTTGAGGCTAAAGTTTTGGTTAGCATTAGGATGTTCTCAAGCATAGATTGGGCTCAATTTTTATTTAAAAGCCAGTTAAGCATTTTTATTAGCAAAATGGTCTAACTTCTATTATCTATTTAATTTAGTTTTACCATAACGATTATTTCAATTAATTGTAGTTAGTGTTCTGCACAGATCGGATCTGACGGATATTTTCAAGGATCTGGATTCAATCTGAAAACTCAGATCGGGTCCAAGTATGGATCCAGATTCATGTTTAAATAGACGGATCCTCAGATCCAGCTCAGGTCTGTCACTTTTATATATGACGGATCGGATCTCTATGAGGATCTGAATTTGATGAATCTTAAAATTGTGGATCTGATCCGGATCCATCAGCAGATTCAGATCGAATCCGGATCTTTGGATCCATTTTGCGGAACACTAATTGTAGTACTTGCACACGATCTCAATGGCTAACGAGTGAAGTGCTTGAGAGCCCCTTATTTCTAATTTTATAAGTTGAATTAAATACAAAAAGATTACTTTTTAAAAGGGCTTCTCTTTTCAATATTATTTTACGGCTCTGTTGACCATGGAATGCTGGCATATGTCAAGCCTCAGTGTTTTTTTAAGCAAGGATATCAACATGACAAAAGATCATAGTACAATTTATACTCTTAAGAGAGCACTATTTTAATTTGTCTTCTAGTTCTATTCCAAGTTTTGATTTATATTATTTGTCAATTTACTTGATCAGGATTATTAGAAATCAGGCTTTGATATTTTAAAAATACCCAGGTGAGTTTCTTTCTACTTTCCATATAGATTGTTTTAGAATATCACTCTAAATGAATTATTATACAACATTTTAGTAATTATCAGACGTTTGCTTTCACTACATTTCAACCTGTGAATAGCGAATGAAATATTGTCAAAATTGGAGTAATTAATTGGCAGCGGATAATACTTGACTGCATTAAAAATTAGAGTTTTAGTAACAGATATCACTAATGAATAGAAAGTTTATCTATGTTCTGGGTTCAAATTGCGAATACACATTAATATTAAAAAAATAAACAGTTTAGTGATATAAGCTTCTGGAACCGAAATAAATATTATTTCCAATCACTTCAAAAATTTAATATTTTTATTTATTATTACATTTTTTTTTAAACTACTATAAAAAAATATATATTTATAATTAAAATTAAGGCCAGGTTTCTGACCGGGTAAACTTGTGAAGATTTATAACACTATCACCATGTTAATTATTGTCGCGGATTATCATGAAATCGGATTATCGTGAAATCCACGTGATCCGTAATCAACCCGTAACTGTGCACCGATCTGATTTCTGATCTAAAACTATGTCGCCGAGCTGTTAGGGTTAGGGTAGGTTTTGGAACTTGCTGTTTTGTTAGTGTTAGTGTTAGGGTTTGGTGTTTTGATTTTTTTTTTTTTTTTAGCTTGGACTTAGGCTTCGGGTGCTTTGTTTTG
>QKWP01000259.1:178062-197895 GCA_003550325.1 Gigaspora rosea
AAAAAAAAAAAAAAAATAAAAAAAACAAAAGTTTTTTTTTCCTGAGTGGGTGGTGGGCGGTGGGCGTTGCTTTCTTGGGGGGTGGTTGGCATTGCTTTTCTTGAGTGGGTGGTGGGCAGTGTTGGAATATGACCAGGTCATAACAGGTCATATCAAAGTTTAATTAGTAAGATTATATAATAATAGTTATATGATTTCATTAATTAAACTTTGTAATATAATTTGTTATGACTTTGTCAAATGATCTTAGCAATTAAACTTAGTAATATGAACTGTTATGATCTGTTATATGTTGCTTTTGAAAAAAAAAAACAATTCGATTGTTTTTTTTTTTTTTATGATCAAGTTACATGATCTAATTTAATAAACGGGTTGATTACGGGCCAAATTTGGATCGGTGCATGGTTACGGGTCGATTACGGATCACGTAGATTTCACGGTAATCCGATTTCACGATAATCCGCGACAATTGTTATTAACAATTTAACAACTTGAGTTTTAAAATTTATTAATTAAAAAAATCAGACATAATTATTTGATTATTAAAAATAATAAGTCTTTACTTTTTTGTTAATATGAAGATGTTAAGGTTTAGATGTTAAATTGAAAGTAAATTTATGGGTATAGTATAATGTTTGATTTTCATAATTGAGAATTTCAAGAATGGCAGATTTTCTTTTCATACCTTTACCTCTATCCTTTATTGATTTTTTGTAAAAAAGAGAAACCTGGTCGTGATTTTTTTTTGACTGTCATGCAGAAAAACGCAGCCAGACCAAAATTCTAGTAACACTCCATAAATTCTGATACATAGTGTACCAGAACATGCATGTACAGCATAACATCTTTAGGGTGGTAGAGATCTTTTTTAAAGGATCTAGTATTTGGTATGCCTTGATATGGTATGAGAAACAAATTGAACCATTCTTTTGTTTTAACTACGAAAAGATTAGGATCTGCATTTGGTTCTTTCATAAGTCTGTAAAGTAAATAAAAATCTCTCCACAAACGGTTGTTCAATATAGCCCGTTCTTTATTAAAAGTGACTTTGAAATTGAAATCACAAAATATCTTCTCTTTATTGCCTCCCATTAGAGGTGTATGTGACCAATTTTGTGTATCATAGTTTTGCCAAAATTGAAAGCCGACAGAAATTCTTTTCATTTCCAACTTAATTACTGCTCTTATGTTGTCATCATATCTATTTTCAGATTTGATTTCTTGAATTGCAAACTTCCAGAGATGATCCCATATTCTTAACATAATATGTAACTCATCAGATACATACCGGTCCAAACGAATTATGGAGAAAAGAGGGGTTTGAGATGGCCGGACAGTAGTAAACCTGATTTCAGTAAATCCATATTTTTCTCAATTTTATATATGTTTTCCTTATTTCCAATATCTTTTTTGGTGCAAAGGCACCAAGGGCAGAAATTTTTCGAATTTGAGGCATTGAATCTAATATAACAGCCATAAACTTTCAGTCGTTACTAAAGTAAAACTCAACTCTCTATTTTATACCATTTGAGTTTACCAACACATTCGTTGTCAAATTATTTAATTCAACTCTAAAAGGTTTTATTACTTTTTTTAGAATTTCATAATTTTCTACCCCTGGATATAGAATTAATGTGTAATAAAAATCTGCTTTATGGATGTTCAATATATCGTTTAAAATTGTGCATGTTATCATTATGTGCTTAATTGTTTTACTGACGTTATGCCTATCGCCCGAAATTCAAATATTTATGACAGGATTATTTGTATTAAGAACGTTTCGGTCTACAAGATCTGGAAGTATATATAAGAGGATATCAATAATGCATCTATAGCACACATTACTGATATATTTTAAAACCTCTTCTTCAACTTCTTAATTGCTAGTATCTACAGTGTGGGACAGCATAAACCAACACCCCCATGCCAAATTTTGAAATAAATACTCGATTCTGATTGGCTAGTATAATATAATCAATTGTGATTGGTCAAAAATTACATATGAGTTTCTTTTTTTTATATATTAAACGCCAAATTTTCAATTTCATAGTAAATTTTAAATTAATATATCCTTTTAAAATTAAAAATAAATAAAAATCCTTTCTGGCCAAATTGTAGCATAGCCTTAAAGCTACAAATTGGCTAAAAATTTTTTTAAAAAAATTTTTTATTTTTAAGTTATATTAATTTTTGTAAAATACATATAAAAAGGTGTTGGTTTATAGTGTCCCGCACTGTATAAATAGAGACTAAGCTATTAAAATTTGTGAAATTAAAAAAAAAAATCTGAAATAAATTTAGGATCTTTGTTAAAAATGACTCTTCAAGACTAGTCCCAAAGGGACATTTTAGTGAAGATTCCACTTTTATTTTACCTTCATTAACATTAGAAGTTTCAAGAGATATATTTTCAATATTTAAGGTAAAAATAGGTATATTAGTGCTCATTTTTTGGTTAATTTTTTTGCCGGTATTTGAAATCTTATATGCTCGTAGCAATTCAGGTTAAATTGCAGCTAGTTTACGATAAGTATGATGAGATATCGGGCCCCAGTCAATAACTTCAAAAATAGGTCAAGAGATCTATCGTTATTTTCCTTGTCATATTTATTATAGTTGATTATATAATTTTTATCTTGAATATTGAATTTAATTTCTTGTAAATCTGATTTGTCAAGTGAATTAAAAAATTTTGAAACTTCATAATCAAAAGTTTTGTCTAAATGTAAAGAAAATGCACAAGATCTTTTGGTTTTCATAGATTCCCTTAGTTCATTAAATGGTTTAAAAGAAAGAGACTGCCTTTTTTTTCTATTAGCTCTCAGTCCATATCCATGACATTGAGACCAAATACATGGATCCTGGAATTTGTCGCACGAATGTTAGAATTTTTTTATATAAAAATTAAACCAGATTTTTGTAAGGTTATACAAATTTTTAATTTTTATTATTCATTTTATTTTATTTAAATTATTTTTTTTTTTTTAAAAAAAAAATTTATTTAGTTGTTTGTACAATTAAAGTAAAAAAAAAATCATACAAAATTCTATTAAAATTTGTACTGACTTGCAGATAATTATTAGCAACTGCAGTTGGGATTTTTTTGATTTTAACACATATTGTTGTAAATTTTTTTCAAATCTTATTATAAAAACTGGTCCATCCTGTTCATACTCTATTTCATATTCCAGCATATAGTGTGACTTGCTTCTTCTCCAGCTTGTCTAAACTAGATAACCTTCTGAAATTTTATGTTTATTACCACTATGAGAAGTTGCTGAAGTATAGTGTATTTTATTTTTGGGTGGATAAAATCCTTCATTAAGAGTAGAGGGTACTATTTTAAAATTATATATAAACTTAATGGTAAATTTATTTATATTTAATTTTATAAAAAATTATAATAAGTAAACCAATTATATTTTAAACCATGTTTGTAGAGCAGGTTTTTCTGATTCTAATGATAGTAAAATTATTAAAATTGGTTAAAAACTTAGTAAAATATGAAATTTTAAAGATTGGGTATTAAAATTTTGTAATAAAACTAACTTATAAATTTACGTAAATTGACCAATTAGCATTAACAATTTTGTGCAACCCAGAAAATTTTTGGCCAACCCAGAAAAACTTCATGATATATGCAAGTATATTTTTTTAAAATATAATAATAGTTCAAAATTTTACTATAATAGATAAATTCTTTTATTTATATTTTGTAAAATTTTAATAAAAATTAGTTGTAATTTAAAAAAGTTTTATTAGTAGCATATATCAATTTTATATAAAAATTTCAAAATACCATATAAAAACTATATAAAAATGATTTACGTACTCTCTATCCTTAATAATGTGATACTTGTAATTAGTGTAATTTTGCTTAAGTGTAAAAGGATTATTTTTGGGATATTTGCTTTGGTTGTGAGACATTATTGTATCTGAGAAAATAAGATTCATAGGAAAACAATGTGACGGCTGATTATTTATTAAAGTAATACAAGTTACACAATTATTTTAGTTCAACTAGTTGCTCAACCTGCGTTAACAATATAAAAATTGTACATATGTACATATTTACTTACCATAATTGATAACTAGATAAATTTTTTAAAAAATTTTTATTACATCATTTTAAACTGATAATCTTCTTAAAGCTAGCTTAAAACTATTCATAAGGGAGCTTCCAGAAATCAGCTAATTTATTTTACTATGAACCCACTTCACCCCTACCTCACCCACCCACACCTGATACCTCAATTAGCCAATCAGATTTTACAATTATTAAAAGTTAAATATAACATTTAATAGTAAATAACTTTTGATCTACTGGACCAAATTTGATGATTTGACTATCAAAATAATCCTCTGAATGAAAGGATTCTAGCGAGCCCAAAATTGGTAAAATCCAATCACAGAATCCTGTGATCAGAATTGATTTGTGTTACTATAAAAGTTCTATAATTTATTAAATAATTATAACCTATTTATAATAACACAAATTTATTTCAACCTTAGGATCCTGTGATTGGATTTTAACGATTTTGGGCATATTAGAATCCTCTCATTGCGAGGATCATTTTGATAGTAAAATCATCGAAATTGGCCTAGTAGATCAGAAATTATAACAATTAAAAATTAATTTTTAATTATTAATAACTTCTGATCTACTGGGCCAATTTTGATGATTTTACTACCAAAATGATCCTCACAATGAAAGGATTCTAACAAGCCCAAAATTGTTAAAATCCAATCACAGGATCCTGTGATCAGAATAAATTGCTATAAAAGTTATATAATTTATTAAATAATTATAACCCATTTATAGCAACACAAATTTATTTCGATTACAGAATCCTGTGATTGGATTTTACCAATTTTGGACTTGTTAAAATCCTTTCATTAAGAGGATCATTTTGGTAGTAAAATCATCGAAATTGGCCTAGTAGATCAGAAATTATAACAATTAAAAATTAATTTTTAATTATTAATAACTTCTGATCTACTGGGCCAATTTTGATGATTTTACTACCAAAATGATCCTCACAATGAGAGGATTCTAACAAGTACAAAATCATTAAAATCCAATTACAGGATCCTAAGATCGAAATAAATTTGTGTTGCTATAAATAGGTTATAATTATTTAATAAATTATAGAACTTTATAGTAACACAAATCTATTCTGATCACAGGATCCTGTGATTGGATTTTAACGATTTTGGGCTCACTAGAACTCTCTCATTGAGAGGATCATTTTGGTAGTTGAATCATCAAATTTGGTCCAGTAGATCAAAAGTTATTAACAATTAAAAATTAATTTTTAATTGTTAATAACTTCTGATCTACTGGGCCAATTTTGATGATTTTACTACCAAAATGATCCTCACAATGAGAGGATTCTAACAAGTACAAAATCATTAAAATCCAATTACAGGATCCTAAGATCGAAATAAATTTGTGTTGCTATAAATAGGTTATAATTATTTAATAAATTATAGAACTTTATAGTAACACAAATCTATTCTGATCACAGGATCCTGTGATCGGAATAGATTTGTGTTACTATAAAAGTTCTATAATTTATTAAAGGATTAATTAATTTGTAACCACAGGTACTGTAACACTACTGTAACCCATCCCAACAAGCCAATCAAATTCTAAGATTAGGTGTAACGTTACACATTTGAAAAAGTCAAAACAAACCTTCGTTTTACCAAAAATTGCTTCTAAATCAAAATTTCACATATGGAACTACTTTTCGGTTTCTAACAAAAAAAATTTCTTGCTAAATTTTAATATAACTAAAGCTCTCTCTAACCCAAAAGCCTTACACCAAGTCTCACTCTAACCCTAAACTTAATCGCATGGTTTTATTTTTATAGAAAATTTGGTTTAATAGTCATATTACACCTGATCTTAGTATTTACAGTTATAAATTTATTCTGTAACCGTAGGTTACAAATCAATTAATTCTTTATTAAATAATTATAACCTATTTATAATAACACAAATTTATTTTGATCTTAGGATCCTGTGATTGGATTTTAACGATTTTGTGCTTGTTAGAATCCTCTTATTGAGAGGATCATTTTGGTAGTAAAATCATCGAAATTGGCCTGGTAAATCAGAAGTTATTAACAATTAAAAATTAATTTTTAATTGTTAATAACTTCTGATTTACTAGGCCAATTTTGATGATTTTCTACCAAAATGATCCTCACAATGAGAGAATTCTAACAAGTCCAAAATTGTTAAAATCCAATTACAGGATCCTGTGATCAGAATAGATTTGTGTTACTATAAAAGTAATATAATTTATTAAATAATTATAACCCTAGAGCTTGGAACCAGATAATTTTTTATCTGTACAGTTGTATCCTTTTTATAAAATTAATATCCGAATAATTACTAGTTTTTAATTTATGGTTAACCAGATAATCAAACAGATAACCGGATAACCTTGCGGATTACTAAATAACCTCGCAGATAACCTGAAACTTATTAAATAACCAGATATCCTAAGGATACTAAGGTAATCTTGTTAGTCACGAACATAGTTTGCATTGATATTTGTTGCGTATTGAAATTTGAACAGGTTTTGTACACCTAGTACGTTACATTTTCGTTATACTCATAATTTCAATTCTCTATTTTTAAATTTTAACAATTTTTATTTATTGATTTTTTATTTTTTTTAATTTTTTTAACGTTATTAACTATTTTTTTTATTTATTTTATTTTTTTTAATTTTCTTAACTTTTTTTTATTTTTATTTTTTTATCTTTTTTTTAAAATTTTTACGATTTTTTTTATTTATTTATTTTTTTTTAAATTTTAATTTTTTTAATTTTTTTTTAATGATTTTTATTTAAATTTTGATTTTTTTTAATTTTTTTTTAATTTTCTTCGCTTTTTTTAATTATTGCTACGTTTATTTTTTTTTATTTATTTTTAATTATCACTAGTTTATTTTATTTTTTTTATTAAATTATTTTTTTTAAATTATATAAGTTTTTTTTATCGTTATTTTAATAGTTCACCTTCTTTACCTTATTTATTTATTTTTTTTATTTTTATTTTTTATGTCAAAGTTCCCGCTCTGGGTGAGAGTTTATTTAATCAAGCCTGTGGATCAAGAGCGTCTCTTTGGGCAGCCCCACAATTGTTATATTGAATGAGAGTACAACTAGCTACACGTACAACTTTTGGTTATCTAATTGAAGTAGTCCGCCCGAAGGTTCTACACTAGTTGCCATACCTACAACCAATTAGGGGATTGCCTATTTAAACCCTCTGGTCCAAGCTTTGCATGTCAATCCTACTTGTGATCACCGGTACAGCCCTCCGATACATTAGTCAGTCGAAGACAATCCCGGATACTAACTATATCCTCTTAGGACTAATTTATTCTTGCGGTACACTTGGTAGAGCAGTCCCTGTCCTACACAGGTATTATCTACACTTCGGTAACTTACGCACTTACCGAGGCAAGCAACTTGCAGTCAGGGTAGGGTTCCTCAAATTCAAATCAAATCAAATATTGAATCAATTTGAATTTGATCAAATCAAATTGACCCTGATTTGAATTTGATTTAATTCAAATATTTGAATCTGAATTTGATTTGAATTTGAATTTTTAATAGTAATTTTCAAATTAAATCAAATATTTGTCAAATCAAATCAAATTTGGCTATATTTGAATTTGATCAAATCAAATATAGTCAAATTTGAATTTGAATTTGATCAAAAAATATTTGAAGATCAAATCAAATTGCGGAACCCTAGTCAGGTAATACCTAACTGCTACTATTATCTACTTTTGCCCTTGTAAGGTTCGCTCCAATCCCAGTATCGACCATCACTTTCCTATTAGTCTTTCACTAATACATCCCAGACTTCAATCCAGTTGGCCTGGAAAAGTTGATCTACCTGGTATTAGGTGCCATTATAGTTTTTCTCCCCCATCAGCAAATTTATAGTAGCGCAATCTTTTGAAAGATCTTGCAAACATGCAAAATCTTTCGAAAGATTTCGCATATGCAATATATTTCGAAATATTTCACAATGTATTTCGAAATATTGCAGGTTTCGAAATATTTCGAAAATGTTTACGAAAGTAAATTCGAAATATTTTTTGAGTGAACTGGCTGTGACTGGCTGGATCAGTAGATATGTAACCTGGGTCATACCAAGGACACATTGGACTATATTTTCAAAATACTTCGAATATATCTAAATTAATCTGCATATCTGTATTACAAGATTAGATTAGATCTTTTGTTTATTAATAGATCTATTCATATTGTTTTTTTTATTTCGGTTTGTTTTTTTTAATTTCGCTTGTTTTCGCTTTTTTTTGCTTTTGTTTTGTTTTTCTTATTTTTTTTTTATTTATTTATTTTTAATTTTTTTCGTATTTTACAAAAATACTAGCCTTTTGCAAGAAAATCTACAACTTTTCAGAACTTAGTGCATGCCTACTCAGATTTCCGAAACTTTGCAAGAACACACAACAGATTTCACCCAGCAATTTCTAAATTTTCAGGAATGCTACTTTAGAGAAATGGGCGCAAGTTTTCACAAGTTTTTGCAAGTTTTGCAAGTTTTTTGCAAGTTCTTGCAAGGTTTTGCTTTTTTTATTTTTTTGTTTCATGTTTTTTATTTTTGTTTTTTTTTGTTTTATTTTTTTATTAATTTATTTTATTTNCAGAAGTTATTAACAATTAAAAATTAATTTTTATTTGTTAATAACTTCTGATTTACTAGGCCAATTTTGATGATTTTACTACCAAAATGATCCTCACAATGAGAGGATTCTAACAAGTACAAAATCATTAAAATCCAATTACAGGATCCTAAGATCGAAATAAATTTGTGTTGCTATAAATAGGTTATAATTATTTAATAAATTATAGAACTTTATAGTAACACAAATCTATTCTGATCACAGGATCCTGTGATTGGATTTTAACGATTTTGGGCTCACTAGAACTCTCTCATTGAGAGGATCATTTTGGTAGTTGAATCATCAAATTTGGTCCAGTAGTTCAAAAGTTATTAATTATCAAATATTATTAATAAATGGTCAAAAATAATTTTGCAACTTTGGCCAGAATTATGAAATTTTGGCCGGAATTACACCTGATACTTCAGCTGACCCACCCCCACCCAGAAATCAGCTAATTTTTGTTTACTATAAGCCCACCTCACCCCTACCCTACCCACCCACACCTGATACCTCAATTAGCCAATCAGATTTTACAATTATTAAAAAGTTAATATAACATTTAATAGTAAATAACTTTTGCTGCTAGACCAAATTTAATAATTTAACTACCAAAATGATCCTCTCAATGAGAGGATTCTAGCGAGCCCAAAATCATTAAAATCCAATCACAGGATCCTGTGATCGGAATAGATTTGTGTTACTATAAAAGTTCTATAATTTATTAAAGGATTAATTAATTTGTAACCACAGGTACTGTAACACTACTGTAACCCATCCCAACAAGCCAATCAAATTCTAAGATTAGGTGTAACGTTACACATTTGAAAAAGTCAAAACAAACCTTCGTTTTACCAAAAATTGCTTCTAAATCAAAATTTCACATATGGAACTACTTTTCGGTTTCTAACAAAAAAAATTTCTTGCTAAATTTTAATATAACTAAAGCTCTCTCTAACCCAAAAGCCTTACACCAAGTCTCACTCTAACCCTAAACTTAATCGCATGGTTTTATTTTTATAGAAAATTTGGTTTAATAGTCATATTACACCTGATCTTAGTATTTACAGTTATAAATTTATTCTGTAACCGTAGGTTACAAATCAATTAATTCTTTATTAAATAATTATAACCTATTTATAATAACACAAATTTATTTTGATCTTAGGATCCTGTGATTGGATTTTAACGATTTTGTGCTTGTTAGAATCCTCTTATTGAGAGGATCATTTTGGTAGTAAAATCATCGAAATTGGCCTGGTAAATCAGAAGTTATTAACAATTAAAAATTAATTTTTAATTGTTAATAACTTCTGATTTACTAGGCCAATTTTGATGATTTTCTACCAAAATGATCCTCACAATGAGAGAATTCTAACAAGTCCAAAATTGTTAAAATCCAATTACAGGATCCTGTGATCAGAATAGATTTGTGTTACTATAAAAGTAATATAATTTATTAAATAATTATAACCCTAGAGCTTGGAACCAGATAATTTTTTATCTGTACAGTTGTATCCTTTTTATAAAATTAATATCCGAATAATTACTAGTTTTTAATTTATGGTTAACCAGATAATCAAACAGATAACCGGATAACCTTGCGGATTACTAAATAACCTCGCAGATAACCTGAAACTTATTAAATAACCAGATATCCTAAGGATACTAAGGTAATCTTGTTAGTCACGAACATAGTTTGCATTGATATTTGTTGCGTATTGAAATTTGAACAGGTTTTGTACACCTAGTACGTTACATTTTCGTTATACTCATAATTTCAATTCTCTATTTTTAAATTTTAACAATTTTTATTTATTGATTTTTTATTTTTTTTAATTTTTTTAACGTTATTAACTATTTTTTTTATTTATTTTATTTTTTTTAATTTTCTTAACTTTTTTTTATTTTTATTTTTTTATCTTTTTTTTAAAATTTTTACGATTTTTTTTATTTATTTATTTTTTTTTAAATTTTAATTTTTTTAATTTTTTTTTAATGATTTTTATTTAAATTTTGATTTTTTTTAATTTTTTTTTAATTTTCTTCGCTTTTTTTAATTATTGCTACGTTTATTTTTTTTTATTTATTTTTAATTATCACTAGTTTATTTTATTTTTTTTATTAAATTATTTTTTTTAAATTATATAAGTTTTTTTTATCGTTATTTTAATAGTTCACCTTCTTTACCTTATTTATTTATTTTTTTTATTTTTATTTTTTATGTCAAAGTTCCCGCTCTGGGTGAGAGTTTATTTAATCAAGCCTGTGGATCAAGAGCGTCTCTTTGGGCAGCCCCACAATTGTTATATTGAATGAGAGTACAACTAGCTACACGTACAACTTTTGGTTATCTAATTGAAGTAGTCCGCCCGAAGGTTCTACACTAGTTGCCATACCTACAACCAATTAGGGGATTGCCTATTTAAACCCTCTGGTCCAAGCTTTGCATGTCAATCCTACTTGTGATCACCGGTACAGCCCTCCGATACATTAGTCAGTCGAAGACAATCCCGGATACTAACTATATCCTCTTAGGACTAATTTATTCTTGCGGTACACTTGGTAGAGCAGTCCCTGTCCTACACAGGTATTATCTACACTTCGGTAACTTACGCACTTACCGAGGCAAGCAACTTGCAGTCAGGGTAGGGTTCCTCAAATTCAAATCAAATCAAATATTGAATCAATTTGAATTTGATCAAATCAAATTGACCCTGATTTGAATTTGATTTAATTCAAATATTTGAATCTGAATTTGATTTGAATTTGAATTTTTAATAGTAATTTTCAAATTAAATCAAATATTTGTCAAATCAAATCAAATTTGGCTATATTTGAATTTGATCAAATCAAATATAGTCAAATTTGAATTTGAATTTGATCAAAAAATATTTGAAGATCAAATCAAATTGCGGAACCCTAGTCAGGTAATACCTAACTGCTACTATTATCTACTTTTGCCCTTGTAAGGTTCGCTCCAATCCCAGTATCGACCATCACTTTCCTATTAGTCTTTCACTAATACATCCCAGACTTCAATCCAGTTGGCCTGGAAAAGTTGATCTACCTGGTATTAGGTGCCATTATAGTTTTTCTCCCCCATCAGCAAATTTATAGTAGCGCAATCTTTTGAAAGATCTTGCAAACATGCAAAATCTTTCGAAAGATTTCGCATATGCAATATATTTCGAAATATTTCACAATGTATTTCGAAATATTGCAGGTTTCGAAATATTTCGAAAATGTTTACGAAAGTAAATTCGAAATATTTTTTGAGTGAACTGGCTGTGACTGGCTGGATCAGTAGATATGTAACCTGGGTCATACCAAGGACACATTGGACTATATTTTCAAAATACTTCGAATATATCTAAATTAATCTGCATATCTGTATTACAAGATTAGATTAGATCTTTTGTTTATTAATAGATCTATTCATATTGTTTTTTTTATTTCGGTTTGTTTTTTTTAATTTCGCTTGTTTTCGCTTTTTTTTGCTTTTGTTTTGTTTTTCTTATTTTTTTTTTATTTATTTATTTTTAATTTTTTTCGTATTTTACAAAAATACTAGCCTTTTGCAAGAAAATCTACAACTTTTCAGAACTTAGTGCATGCCTACTCAGATTTCCGAAACTTTGCAAGAACACACAACAGATTTCACCCAGCAATTTCTAAATTTTCAGGAATGCTACTTTAGAGAAATGGGCGCAAGTTTTCACAAGTTTTTGCAAGTTTTGCAAGTTTTTTGCAAGTTATTGCAAGGTTTCGGGTTTTTTATTTTTTTATTTCATGTTTTTTGTTTTTGTTTTTTTTTTTGTTTTATTTTTTTATTAATTTATTTTATTTTGACACTTTGAGAGAACAAAACTCTTTCTTCCTAGCACTTTGCAAGAAAATCTACCCAGACTTTTTCGGCACTTTGCGACTTTTTTAGCATTTTGCAAGAACATTAATACGGCTTTCGAATTTCTGAATTTGCAAGAACGCGAACTCTTATTTTAGAGGAATGAAGATTTGGGGCTTCATTTATTTTTTTTATTAGTTTGCTTATATTTTTTGTTTTTTCGTTTGTTTTTTTTTATTTATTTTTTTAATTTTTATTTTATTTTTATTTATTTCTGACTTTTTCGAAACTTTGCAACTTTTTTGGTACTTTACAAAATTTTTCCAGCAGTTTGCAAGAGCACCAACACTTTTGAGAAATGTTTTTTTTTATTTTTTTTCACTTCTTTACTATTTTTAAAAGGTATTTAGAAAAAAAGAGCGAAATGAAGGTATAACCAAACCAAAAAAAATAGCCAAAGCGAAGACAATAGAAAACAAAAAAGCGAAAACAATAGAAAACAAAGAAGCGAAGATAATAGCTAACTTTGGAGTGAGTGAAAATAAGTATGTAGAGCTAGTTTTTTGTATATAGTAATAGAATTAGATGAGAAGAAGTGCGAAAGTAGTTAAAATAATATGTAATAATGTAAAAATAATACTGTAAAAAATGTATAATAATTAAAATATAATATATAATGTAATATGTATAATATATAATNATATATAATAATAATAAATAAATAAATAATAATAAATAAAAATATAAAATTTAATAATGCGAAAATTTTAAAAATTTTTGAAAATATGTGAAATATTGCGAAATATTGTGAAAAACTACAGATTTACGTGATAATATGCGAAATATTACCTCCTGTCCTCCTGTGACCCCGAAATGAGATAATTAGATAGGGTTTGTATTGTTTTATTTGGTCTATTTTGCAATATTGCGCAATATATTTTGCATTATTTTGCAATATTTCGCAATATGTTCCGAAATATTTCGAAAAAAATATATACCGAAATCTTTCGAAAGATTGCGGTTCTTTCGAAAGATTTCGCGTCGATCGCAATTCTTTCAAAAGATTTTGGTATGCAATTTTTTTCGAAAGATTTCGCATATTTATTTTGCTGATGCCCTGGTACCTACTTCTATAACATAGGACCTTTTCCTCCGGTAACCAATCCGGCAGCTAGATTGGTAGACCTTGTCCCTGAGGTCAACGTCAGGTTCTTCAGCTCCGGTCCAATATTCCAGTTTTGGTAGCACCGTCGAAGATTTTTGCTACTTCCTTACTCGTGTCTTGCCAAATGGGTTTCCGTTTCCCCAGTTTTTTGGATTTATCTGTGTAATGAGGCACAGCTTCGCTCGAAAGCTTAAGATGGTTAACAAGGACTACAGGTGATGTACCCAACTGATCGACAGGAAACAGTTACCGGAACACAGTTCTTATTTTTCAAAAGCGTCGCTAGTGGAATTTGAACCCTAGACCTGCCACTTGGGGGTGACAACTTACCAACTGCTCTAAGTCACTATATTCTACCTTATTTATTTATTTATTTATTGTTTTTTTTTGTTTTGTTTATTCTTTTATTTATTTATAGTTTTTTTTGTTTATTCTTTTCTCTGTATTCTTAATAGCAAATAAGTAGTTACTGGTAATTGGGTGATAATAGGTAGGTGGGCTAATAGACATTTGGACACTTTTACGGGTAAAAAAAAGGTGGAAAGAACAGAGTAAGTTCGTGGGTGCTTTTACTTATCAAACCATTGTTTGCTTTCAGTATTCTCAACTTTTATTAATTTTATCTTTTGGACATGCACATATATGCAATAGTGGGAATAAAAAGTAAATTCCGGTTATTCCTTACTATGAAAATAACTGGAAATTTACTTTTTATTCCCACCATTGCATATATATGCTTCCATTATTCGTTTTTCTATTTAAAATTTTAATGGATATCCAGATCTCATCTATCAAATATTATAGTCCAATATACTGCTTTAATTTATATCTGGATATTTGCAATTACCCGCAGATGCCACAAATATTGATGGATACTTACAGATGCCCGCAGATACTCACGGATACCTGCTGGATTATCCTTTTTAAAATTAATAGATATAGGTTATCACCCATAAGCCATTTATGGTATCTGGATATGTGCTAGCTATATGGATATCCAGATAAGCAAATAACGGTTCCGAGCTCTATATAACCCAGTTATAGCAACACAAATTTATTTTAATCACAGGATCCTATGATTGGATTTAGTGATTTTGGGCTTGTTAGAATCCTCTCATTGAGAGGATCATTTTGGTAGTAAAATCATCGAAATTGGCCCAGTAGATCAGAAGTTATTAATTACCAATTTGGATAAAATCGGCACTATAGCTATATTATTACTATATATGAAATTGGAAATAAACAAATATATAAACAATATATTAGTAAATCTGATTATGACCCTTATGAAAAGTTTTTTTTTGTACTAAATAAATATTATTTTTTGATATAAGTAAAGTTGTAGAGCAGGTTCTTGTGCATCTACTGATAAAATTAATTTTAAAATCAGACCTGTATATAAAAAGATACGAGTAAAAACATCTTTAAAATTCTTTAAATCATATAAAAAAATTATATATACAGGCCTGTTTCAGATTTTGTACTATGTTGTTTATATATTTGTTTTGCCACAATCTAAATATAAAAATATTGTCGATTTTATCCGGACTGGCAATTAACAATTAAAAATTAATTTTTAATTGTTAATAACTTCTGATCTACTGGGCCAATTTCGATAATTTTACTACCAAAATGATTCTCTCAATGAAAGGATTTTAACAAGCCCAAAATCGTTAAAATCCAATTACAGGATCCTAAGATCGAAATAAATTGTGTTGCTATAAATGGGTTATAATTATTTAATAAATTATAAAACTTTATAATAACACAAATCTATTCTGATCACAGGATCCTGTAATTGGAATTTAACAATTTTGGGCTTACTAGAACCTCTCATTGAGAGGATCATTTTGGTAGTTGAATTATCAAATTTGGTTCAGTAGTTCAAAAGTATTAATTATCAAATATTATTATAAATTTTTGGTCAAAAATAATTTTGCAACTTTGGCCGGAATTATGAAATTTTGGCCAGAATTACACCTGATACTTCAGCTGACCCACTCACTCATACAAAAATTAGCAGATTTCTGGAAGCTTCTTTAAATGCGCCTCACTAAGTACTTCATTTTAAAAAAAAATTTGTTCAAATTGGTCTACTAGATGCCAGGATAATTGGCAAAAACTGTTTTTTGCTTCTCAAATTTCAGGGGTTTTTGCTAAAAAAAAAACAAGTATGACCTCTATACTAGATGTCTGGGTCCTGTTCAACCCAATTCAAATATTTTATATTCGTATTTAATAAAACTGGATTTATCGAATTTAATAAAACTAAATAAAACTGAAAAATCGAATTTAATAAAACTGGATTTATTAAATTTAATATAACAGAAAAATCGAATACCAGGAATGTAGTTATACAGAGTTATGGATTACTGCCATCTACAATAGCGAGTTTGCAAAACTTGCATTTACAGTAGTTTTCACAAATTCTGGGACAACTAATAAACTTTGATCAGCCGAATTCGATAAGTTTTTGAATTTGCTGAATCAAAGTTCGATAATACCAAATTCAAAAACTTATCGAATTCGGCCGAAATAATTTTTATTAGTTGTCACAGAATTTATAAAAACAGCTATAATTTGCTAGTGCAGTATATTGATACTATATGAGCAAACCGGATTTGGTATTCATGTTATCCTGAGATATGTAATATCATATAATAGGAACAAGAATACAAAAACTATTCTTAACAGATTGCCTTAGATAAATGAATTCGATTTTGGCCAAAGTTTAGGCTAGCATTTATTAATAATAATAACTAACTATATTATAGCAAAATTAGTGTCCAGCAATTTTATTTAGCGTAGATTATTAGCAAAATATATCAATTTGATCCCTTTCATCTCAGATCTACTGAATTTTGGTTGCATAACCAATCTATTCTGATTTATGATGTATCAAGCTACTTTAAGCACAGATATTTGGATGTTCTAAATACTAGTTATTACAACCATGAAAACCAGTTTTTTTAAATTCAGGTTGATTTGGTTTTACGAGTTTATTAAAATCACAAAACCGAATTACCCAGGTTTATTTAAATTCGGGTTAAAACCGGTTTAAGTTGAAGTTGAAAATTAAATCTGAATTGTAAAAATAAAATCGGTTCCAACCTCTACTTAGTACATTATTGTGAAAATCCCAAATTTCTACAAATATATAAATTCTGCCTTTTCTTCCAAGCAGGTTCTGTTTTTTACTTCTTTTTTTTTATAAAAATATTTGTACTTAAAACTTATACTCAATAAACTGATATTATCCTTTAACTATAAATCTTGTATTCTTATACTTTGTTCTTTTATTTTCTTGTTTATATTTTCTTTATCCTCATATTCTTTACCCTCTTATATGTTAAGTCAAATGATATAGTTTCTTGTGCAAAAGTTACTATATTACAGTTTTGGCGACGACGACAGAACTTACAACTTTTTGTGTCTATGTGATTTCCAACCTTTTATTTAAAATTTATTTTTCTTTTTAGTTTCTTTCTTTTTCTCTTTTTCTTTCTTGCTTTTTTTCTTTTATATATTTAGCTAGCAAATTTTGTCTTTTTTGAAAACTTTTTTCATTCTTCTTGTTGTTGTAATACAGAGTCTCTCTTGGGTTGCACAAAAATCAGTTAATTGTTATACTAATCATACTACTTGAATTTTTCATATTTAACATTTTTGAGTAATATTACACGAAACCAACTTTTATTTTTTTTTTAAATGTTAAAGGTGAGACCTTGCTTTTATCTTTATTAAATTTAATAGAAACTTTTTACAATACTGAAAGAAATTTCATTTTTTTAAATCTAATGCTAAGAATAAAAACTCAGACATATATCTAAGTAAACCTAAATACTTATCTGCGGCCTAAACCTAAGAAACCAACTTTTATCCATTTGCAAGCCCTTTTATTTATTATATACTATATACTACTTTATTTAAATTTTATATACCTTAAATTACCTTTTTATTATGTTTTTTGCTAGCATTACTTGCTATTTTTTAATTTTTTTATTTTTATTTTAATTATAAATTTTATTAAATCCTTTTTTTTCATAAATTATTTTTTAAAAATGAAATATTTTTTCTTTAATCCTAAAGTTTATTATTTTAGAAACAAGAAAACAAAAGAGACTTTTAAAAAAAAATATACTTTATCAAATTCTTATAACTTTATATTCAATTCTTACACAAAAAAATTATAAAAAGTTATTTATTTATAATCTTGAAAATTCCTTTTCAACAATTATATAATTTTTATTTTTATTATATTCTTTTGAATTAAAATTTGATTTTGGATTTTGATTTTGGATTTAATGGCTTAATCAATGGATATTTTATTTTTTTTAAATTTTTTTTAATTTTTTTATCATTTTTATTTTACATTTTCTTTTATATTTAGGGAACATGAGCCCTATTTACAATTTCGCTATTTATATTTGAATAATATTGGATATAAAAGAATCTTTTTTCTAGATTGATATTATTTTTTTAATATAAAGCCATCGTCTTTATATCTTTTAACCCTTCATCCATCGAATAAAGGCTCTTTATTTTTTTTTAGAATTTTTATTTTTGAATTTTTATCCAATTTTTTAGGAATTGAAACTATAATGCTTAGAATTTTTGATTATTTTTATATTATTTTTTTTTTGAATCCAGATTTGAATTAAGGTGGGAATTTCAAATTTTTATTTTTATTTTTTTATTTTTTCCAATTCTTGGTGAATTGAGGCTTGATAAAGCTTTGTAATTCATGTTGATATATAGATTATTTATTTTATTTCTCTTAATTCAGCATTATATTTTGGTCAACCACTCCTATTTGAATTTTTTTTACTTATCTATTATTCGATTTTATTTATTAGTGCTTTGATCAAGTATTAATATTTTTACAATTATTTTTTTTTGATTATTTTTTTCAAACAATTATTTTATTTGCTATTTGCAAATAAATTTTAGTAGCTATTTCATCGATTATACCTTTTAAATGTTTGTTTACTTTTTGTTAAATTAATTCAAAAATTTTATTTTATTTTTTTTTTAATTTTACTTTTTATTTTTAGTTTCTTTCAATTATTTTTTTTTAAATCGATTTTTTTTTTTGCAAATAATTTTATCTTTTCGTTATATATTTAAAATTTCGCTTTATACTTTTTGCCAAATTAATTTATACTTTTGACTTATTTTTGATCAAAAACATTTATTTTATCAATTTTTCTTTTTCTTTTATTGAAAAATATTTTTTTAAATATATTCAATTTTATTTTTTTATTTATTTTTATTTTATTTTATTTAAAATAAAAATATATATATATATACAAAAAAATATATATATATTTTTAATCATCATCAATGACAATGATTTTTTTCATTATCCTCATTTTTATCTTTTATTTCTTCTTCTTCATATTCTTTATTTTCTTTATTTTTATTTACTTTTTTTTCTTCTTTTTTTTTTAATCATTTCCATATTTCACATCATATGTCTGTTTGTAAAGAGGGCCTAGCGGAACTGTTCTCAAATAAGCTAACTTATTTTGAGCTTTCTTTAACTCACTTTTCATATTTCTCAACTTTTTATTTACATTAACCAAATCCTGCTACATTCTATGTAAAAAAAAATTAATTATTATTATCAAAAATATTATTATCCTCAATATTATTATTATTATCATTATTATTATCATTATTTTATTATCATTGTTATTATTATTATTATTGGCATTACTTCTAGTCAAATGACCAATATAACGGTTAATATAATTGTGACAGTATAAATGACTCATAATAAAAAGCTTTACAAAATTTTTGGGTGAAAGCAAAAGTGTATACAATATAATATACAGCTAAGTAAAATCAACCACGTTGGTAAAGGCAACAATCTGATTGGTCAAATTTTATACAAGATTTGATAAACAAAAAAAGTATATTAAAAAATTTTTTTGTGGCCACATCTCATAGTCTAGTAGGTAATGTGTGTAAGGTAGCTGCACATTCAATTCCTACCAACAGTCAGATGTTATATTTACCTAGTGCACTGCGGGACTAACTGGACTATGATAGATTTTTTTTAATTTTTTTTTATTTATTTACTTTTTTTTTTTTTTTTT
>QKWP01000259.1:198631-212959 GCA_003550325.1 Gigaspora rosea
CATAGTTGGATGGCATCATGAGGCGGCCGGCTGACCCGGCTTTCATACCACTACATGCACTTGTACCAGCTATACCCGTATTGGTGGTCCCAAATCCTCTTAATGTCCTAAGACTCCCATATGGGTGCGCCCAGAGTTCTGTTGGGTCTTGACACGTACACACCTCCATGCTTCTACTTCTTATTGGCCAGTAAGTTCTGTCTGCCCTTGCAGGTTTATTCCGATCTCCAGTACTCACATCCAACCCTTCTTCCAACCTTTACCGATCTCTCCCAAACTACCAAACCAGTTAGCCCAGAAGGATTGGTCGGCCCGGCTTTATGCGCCTAATGGACTCCCTCACCTTGGTACCTAATTCCGTAACATAGGTCCTTTTCCCCCGGTACAATTCCAGCGGCCAGGTTGGTGTCTCCTTTTGCTATAGAGCTTTTTCCGTCCGGTTCTTCGGTCTTCAGTCGAAATTCCGGTCTTCTGTAGTACCGTTGGAAGATCTTCCTTACCTCCTTACTCAGGACTTGCCAAACGGGTTTCAATTATTCCGGTCCCTTGGATTTGTCTGTGTAACTTACACAACTACGCCGATGCTCCCATTCAAAATAGTGATACCAAGGTTACAGATAATATACCCGACCGATCGATGAACAAATGTTACCGTAACACAGGCCTATTTTTCAATTCGTCTCCAGTAGGACTTGAACTCTAGACCTGTCGCTTGAAAGGTGACAACCAGACAGCTTCTCTATGTCGCCACACCCTTTTTTATTTATTTACTATTATTAATTTTTTATATATATCTATTAACTTATTATTTTTATTTATTTACTTGTTATTTTATTTTTATTATTATTCTTAAAACTATTATTAACTTCTTAAATTTTGTAGAGCAAAATTTTTGAAGGAGGGAATAGTATTATTTTTAAATATTAGTATTCTCATAGAAATATTAAAAATAGTACAAATTTTAATAAACCAACCAAATCTGTAGTATTAGTTTTGTTAGAAGAACTTTTCACCATTTTTAAAAAGGAGCTATTTTCACTATAATTCCTATAATAGTATAATATCTTAATATGATATCTTAGTATGTTATCATAATATATTATCATAGTATATTATCATAGTATATTATCTTAGTGCATTATTTTAGTTCATTATTTTAGTACATTATCTTAGTACATTATCTTAGTATGTTATATTAAAACATTATCTTAGTATGTTATTATAAAAATTCCAAATTTCTACAGATATATAAACTCTGCCTTTTCTTCCAAGTCAGAGCAGGTTCTGTCCTTTACTTCTTTTCTTTTATAAAAATATTTGTACTTAAAAACTTATACTCAATAAACTGATATTATTCTTTGACTATAAATCTTTTATTCTTATACTATTTTTTTTATTTTCTTGTTTATATTCTCTTTATCTTCACATTCTTTACCCTCTTATATGTTAAGTCAAGTGATATAGTTTCTTGTGCAAAAGTTACTATATTACAATATATGTTTTAAAAAGCTTTTTATTAGGCCATGTAAAATTAATTAATTGGTTTTCATAACCTGGCTGGATCAAAATTTGAAAACTTCTAAAAAAAATTTTTTATATGTTTTAATAACCAGGTGGAAAATTTTTTTATAATTTTATAAAATTTAATATATGAAATAAAAAAAAGCTGGTCGGCTGGGTCTATTTAAAAGTTTTATATTATAAAAACCAAGTAATTAAATTTGTATAGCCTTATAGTAAAAATTTTTACTAAAAAAATAATAAAACATATCTTATAAAATTAGTATTTTTTTGAACTAAAGAATAACTTTACTTAAGAGCCCAAAGTTAATTGTAATAATAAAATTCTGTGCAAATCATAATTTTTTGTTTGATGATTTTTTTCTATAGTACTTTGTATAAGAACCATGTTATTAATTACCTAATTATTTTTTATTAGAGGTCTACTCTTTCTCACCTCTTTTAATATATATATAGTCAGGTTCCTTATATATAATTTTACTTTTTTTAACTCCTTCCTTCCTAAAAATACCTAATTTTTGTCACTCTCCTAACTATAAATTCGTGTTTTCTTCTTTAATCCCAAGTATCTTGGGATTCACTAGGCCAATTTTAATAATTTAACTATTATTAGAATCAGAAAAATAAGCTCTATAGTACAGGATAGCAAAAAGAATCTAATGTTTTTTAGAGGTTGCCAAATTTAAATGATGTAATACAATTTCTAATTGGCTAATTTTATTAAGGTACCAAAATTAATTTATACAATATGAGCTATGATTGGTTAATTATTACAGTATAATATATTACTTAATTTTTAATAATGAGTATTAACCAATAAATCACTTATACATGACTAGCATTAATATAATTGGGTACATTCATTGTTTATTTCGCAGGCATCAAAACTTACTCATGACCGGGCTCCGATTCGGTAGGCGCATTTCCAAATTGGGAGGAGTAAACATTGCCGATCTTTTGGAGGAGGTAAGCTAGATTTTCTACTTTTTGGCGAAAATTTCGAAAAAACCAAGAAGAAATATCGTGGGTACCAAAACTTATAAAGAGTGTAAGTTTTACGTTTTGTAGAATAGTATTGATAACCAAAAGTATGTTTTTGTCTAAACTTCCACATTTTTTGACAAAAAACTCCAGAGTTTTAGTTCTACTACATTTTTTATAGCAACGAAGTCTTCCACCCGGAGAACCAAACCCACAAGGAGAAATCTTTTTCAGCTCTATTTCAGCCATCTTATATGCAATCTGAAGTCCTGTATCCAAGCTGCTTCTAGATAAAGTTTTTGTTATGTATAAAAATACTAACTACAAAATTTTCATAGGTCGCGTTTATGAAAAATTTTGGTCCAAAGGATCATTGGAAAGAGTTGAATAATTTCTGTTTTATTATTAAAGTTACCAAACTTTAATCTTTTATAACTTTTGTAAAAAACAAATTTGTAGTTTAGATTATAAATAATAGATTTGTAAGAGGGATTTTTAATAATTATTTGTTAAAAGTTATAAAGTATTAAACAACTGCTAAAAAATTTGATATCTTTTGCTGTCCTACACTGTACAATTTTTAATTAGAAGGTTTACTTACTAGTTTTTAGGATTAGAATTAGAGTTTGGATTAGAGTTAAAGTTAAAAAGACTAAAAATAAAAAATCTTGTATAACTATAGTAAAAATAGCAAAATAACATGATGGAAATAGTAAGTTCTAAATTTAATAAAATTAAATCAAATCATTAATTTTATTAGAATATAATAATTTTTAAATAAAATAAGTATAAAATATAAAAATACTTTAATTTATAATCTATATAAGTGATAGAATTTTATAAATTATAAAAGTATAATTTACTATGTTTTTTATATATAAATAAAATCTTTTTTCCTCTACACTTATAAAAATTCTATATAGTTACAAAAAATAAAATATCAATATCTTTTTATCTACTAACCAATTTTAAAAATTGTTTATATTATATATAAAAAAGTTTCTTTACATTTTTTAATTAGAAAATCTAGTATATTAACATAATTAAAAAAAGTTGGCTATAGAGAAAAAATGATTTTATAATTATAATAAATTTAATACCTATAAAATACTATCCTTCTTATATGAATTAGCAATTAAATAATTTAAATATATTGAAAAATTTATAGTTACTATTTAGTTGTAAATAATAAAATTTGAAGTTTTTATTTTAATACAGTGTAGGACATCTAAAGACTTCCCAAACTTTAAAAGCTAATAGCATTTAATATAAAAATAATATCAAAAAAATGGGCTGCTATTATATATATTTTTTTAATTTATATGAGTTTAAAAGTATGCTATTTATATAATATAAAAAAATTGTTTCAAAATAGAACAAGTTATGTGTTTTGGTTCACTGTTATTGGTTAATTTTAAAATATTTTAATATAATTTTAAAAATTAATTTTAAAAATTAATTTTTAACCAATCAAGATACAAAATTTCAAAAAACTATTGAATTTAATTATAAATTTTTGAAAATAAAACAAGTCATATGACTTCAGCCTTTAGGTGTTTATTAAATTAATTTGTACAGAATAATACTTGATTCTGAAGCAACGTAACAGGTTATATAGTGGTTATATACTAGTTAATTATTAAAAATTAAGTAAGTCTTGGCCAATCTTAAATATTTGTATATTTTGAAAACCAAAAAAGGCTTTGAATAGCCAAAATATATATTACTACTAAAAAATATATGTGTGTTTCCAATTAAAAGAGTCTATTTTTATATATATTTTATTTTGAGATATTTGAGTTTAATTATTTGTTTTGATTCCTGAACTGATTCAAAATTAATCAAATTTCATGATATCGATTAGTTAAAGACTGCAAGTAACTATTAGGTAATCTCATGACATATTGGCTCATATAATTTTTTTTTTATATTATCTTGCTTTTTTATTATGTAAATTGACTTTCATTTATAATTAAAAAAGTCAATCATGTCAAAATTTATATGAATCTAATGAAAACTTAATTTTTAAAAAAAAAGTAAAAATGGACTTTTTTAATTGGTAGCACTCATATAAACTCTATAAAAGCAAGAGTAAATAATAATAGTAGTTCAATAATTGTCACAGATCATAATTTAAAATGAAATCTATATTCTATACTTAACCTGCTAGTCTTCTAAAACCCATTAATACTTGTTTATTATAATTTTTTTTAAAATTAACCCTAACTCTAAACCCCTAACCCTAAAAAATGTACACTAAAAAAATTTAGTTTTTAAGATTTTATACTATTATTTCATTTTAATCTTGATTTCATTATGATCTGTCACAATAATTAACTCTTAAGAAAACTTTTAAAAATCAACTAATTTCTGGGTGTTGAGTGGGTTAGTAAAGTATTAGATATAATTTTAGCCAAAATTTTATAATTCAGATCAAAGTTGCAAAATTATTTTTGACCAAAATTATAGATTTATTAATAATATTTAATAATTAATAACTTTTGATCTACTGGATCAAATTTGATAATTTAACTACTAAAATGATTCTCTTAATGAAAGGATTTTAGCAAGTAGTATTTTGATCTGCAATCTGATTAATTTAGATTGATCTGATAATTCAGATTAAATATAGATATCTGTATCCATTAATTTAATACGGATAGATCTCTAATGTATTTTAGATAAAGAATAAGAAGTATTCAGATAATAATTCTACATATGGGGTGGAGTCAATAGAAATGGGACAAATTTATTAGATAGATTTGTCCCATTTCTATTGACTTCACCCCAAATATATGCTTTTATTATTAGCAAATTAATATTTTATCACTAGCACTAAATTTAATTAATATTATATACTTTTTAAGCATTTATATATACTAGGTTAATGCATAGCATTGTGTGTTTAAAGCACACAAAGATCTAATTTCATTTTTTAATATAACACAAGTCAAAACAATATGATGCATCAAAAATGTAACTATTATACACATACGAACAGACAACAACATGTCCACCAATTTGATTTTTAGGAGTCTTTTTTTAATAAACCATTACACAAATTCTGCTATTAAGTAACATAAAGAATAACAAACGAAAACTTCAAATAAAATAGTTTTTTGGCCTCTATATAAGATAAATAAGCAATAAATATTCAAAGAACAGCTATGCCAAGCTATGAAAGGAAGCACTATTACTAGCTATTGAAGCATTTTGGTATTTTCAGGTAGAAAAGGATCAGTTTGTCATTGAACGATCGGTTGTATAATGGGTAAGGGTAAATTCGGAAGAACTTTTCAGAAAAACTACCTTTTTAACTTACTTTTAGCTAATAATTAAACATGTAGATATTACAATATTTTATACACTTAATTATGGTTTATAAGTAAGGTTATAAGACCGTTGTTGTCAAAACTCTCTTTATAATAAATTTTAATAGCAAATAATTTTCAATCATGATTGGCTAATTTCGGAGTGAAACCAAATCGGTAGATATAAATACAGAAGTTATATTTTTGATATTACTATTATTGATACATCAAAAATGTAACTTATGTATCACCTTACTTAACATATAAAGTCCTCTACTACACTCCGGACAATAATATATAAATATATATTAGGGGAGCGCCAGAAATCACCTGATTTCCATTTACTATACCCCTACCCCTCCCTCCCACCTGACTGGTTTAATAGCCAATCAAATTTCGCATATATTAAATTATTATTAAAAATATTTATAAACTTTAATAGTTAATAACTTTTGATCCACTGGTCCGATTTGGATGATTTAACTACCAAAATGATCCTCTCAAAGAGAGGATTCTAACAAGCCCAAAATCACAAAAATCTAATTACAGGATCATAAGATCGATATAGATTTGTGCATTATTACTATATATATAGTATTTATTAATTCATAATCTGTCAACTGGAGAATGGTGAAATGTGGCGTGCTTCCATCTAAAAGTTTTTTCATACTAAGTTAACGATACATGTCCACTAATTAAAAGCTGTAGAGCTCGTCGAGACGCACCTAACGGTGGTTAGATCATCCAAATCGGCCCAGTGGATGGCGAGTTATCGTCAAAAAACGATTGGCCGACTATATAAAAATCTGTGATGGAAATTACATATGAAAATCACTATAGGCGAAATGTGGCGTGCTTCCATCTAAAACTTTTTTTCTTACTAAGTTAACGGTACATGCCCACTAATTGAAAGTTGTAGAGCTCGTCGAGACGCATCTAACAGTGGTTAGATCATCCAAATAGACCCAGTGGATGGCGAGATATCGTCGAAAAACGATTGGCTGACTATATAAAATCTCTATGTAAACAATGTTTACATAGAGATTTTATATAGTCAGTCAATCGTTTTTCGACAATATCTCGCTATCCACTGGGTCGATTTGGATGATCTAACCATCGTTAGATGCGTCTCGACGAGCTCTACAACTTTCAATTAGTGGGCATGTACCGTTAACTTAGTAAGAAAAAAAGTTTTAGATGGAAGCACGCCACATTTCGCCTATAGTGATTTTCATATCATATGTAATTTCCGTCACGGATTTTTATATAGTCGGCCAATCGTTTTTCGACGATAACTCGCCATCCACTAGGCCGATTTGGATGATCTAACCGCCGTTAGATGCGTCTCGACGAGCTCTACAACTTTTAATTAGTGGACATGTATCGTTAACTTAGTATGAAAAAACTTTTAGATGGAAGCACGCCACATTTCGCCATTCTCCAGTTGACAGATTATGAATTAATAAATACTATATATATAGTAATAATGCACAAATCTATATCGATCTTATGATCCTGTAATTAGATTTTTGTGATTTTGGGCTTGTTAGAATCCTCTCTTTGAGAGGATCATTTTGGTAGTTAAATCATCCAAATCGGACCAGTGGATCAAAAGTTATTAATTAATAAAATTTTTATATAATATATATTATATAAATAATATGTTGTATTAGCCAATCAGAATAAAGGAGATATAGTAACCTGACTAGGCCAGAGACCCCCTCCCCCCTAAGAAATCAGCTGATTTCTGGCGCCTCCCTTATCAATCGATTTGATTCTCATAATTTGTATTTCTTATTCAATTTAATTATCAATTCTTATAGTGATATACTATATTTAGATAATATAATATTTCGACTATAATTTATATAGTATATTTGTTATATGTCACTTCACAATTCATGTCAATTTTAAAATGACACATGTCAATTTAAGATGATCAAAAAATTGCAAATTGCCATATATCAAATAATAATTAATATTTTTACTCCGGCTTCGACCCTTCCGACCCAGTCATGTACAACGTAATACAAACAGAGATCACATGACTTTTGGGTTCTTGCACTTTGGCCAATGGCTAGGTTATACGAAATTCCAGTCATGTGATCCGTACAACAATAATCGCCCAATCAAAATTTGAACCTGAAGTAGATTTAAATTAAACTACAAAATAAGCTACTCACGATTGAAAATAGTCGCTACATAGTAAAGTCCAAATTCTACTATGCAAATCGATTAAAATCAATTAAATAACCTTATTTGGAAGAACAAAATACACGTACAGTAAAATTTTTAGCAAGATTGGTGAACATTTTATTATTTGACTTTCATATGGGCGGATTTTAGCTGATCTACGTGATAAAAAAAATGTTAATAAAAATGTGATCAGTGATATCTTAATGGTTACACTAATTTGATAAAAATAATCAGTGCAGCAATGTCGTCTAAACCTTTTAATTGTCTTTTATGTTCTAAAACTTATTCAACAAGGAGGTCTTTAATATCTCATGAAACAAAAAAACACACATGTAACCGTGTCGTACCTCACAGTTCTGGGTTTGAACTTCCCTCTAGTTGGTGCTTGTGCCAATTTCGGTCAGTTTTTCTTGCGAATGTAAAGTCCCGCCTTCATAGTCACCGAACGGCCCAAGGATTCAAACAGTTTACCATACACTGTCCTGAAAATCTTTTTTTTTATGTGTTTCACCAAGAACCAGGCTTCGAATACCGGTTAACCCAGCGAAAGTATAAATGTATATATAAGGGAAAGGAGGGCTACCAAAAGATCGGCTATATTTTTGCGCACCCTGGCTGGGGAGAAAAAAAAACGAAAACAGGAAGTGAGGTTAAAGTAACAACTGAAAAGAAGGAACCTGAAACGCAACAAACGGTCGAAGCTGAGTTTGGGTTCTTTTGGGAAGAACGAGCAACTAAAGAAGAATATAATGAAGGAACTTATACATGGGCGTATGGACTTTTGAAGTTTACATTTGAAATTTGTAAGCGAAATATAGTTGTAGTCTGAATTTATTTTAGTTTAAAATTTATTGTTTTTTTAGAATAAGATAGAGGTGTTTCATTAATTTGATAATAAAGTTGTCTATTTTCATATGAACATATTTCATATGCTACAGACTTTAAAGAATTACCACCACCCATTGTTGTGCCGCCATAAAATAACTGAACATGGTTATGATTTTTTTTCTCGACACCTGAACATGAAAACCATCGTAGACTTAATTTTTTTGTTTTAAGATATTTTATAAATTTTGGAATATGGCATGCGAGTACGTGCATGTAAGGAGTAACGTCATCACGATGATATAGTCCTACTTGTAAAATTTTACCTTCTTTAGTTTCAATTGTTGGTCGGCAGAAATTTTTAACCCATTGTCGTGCTGAAGTTTCAAATTTAATGATATCATCATCTGTTAGATCACTCTTACGCATTGTTTGGTACAAAAAATAAAACTCATGCCAAAGTGTTTGTATATCCTTGCCTCTTTGACCCGGAACAAATAATTCAATTGGAAATTTTTCTAAAAGAACCAACTTATCGGGCCCCATTAGTGATGTCCAATGCCATTTTCCTTTTGAAGTTTCGGGTTCCTTAAATTTGAATACATTGATACCAAGAGAATGGATTGTTAACTCAACTTGCTCCCGAATTGTTGCAGTATTATTTTTTGATCGTCTATTAAATGCAGGTTCAGTTGATAATTCTAAGAAAAGGCATTCAAATAAAACATCTGTGATTCGAAGCATTACATGCAACTCATCTGGAATACAATGTTGATTTTCTAAAAAAGGTAAAAGGTTTGAATTTTTGCGACCCAAAGTATTACATGAATTTTCGTAATCTAAATCCATATTCCAACGATCAGTATTCTTGCAATTGCAGTATAAACAGAAATGAACAGCTGTTGGTCCTTTAATGCCAAGTACTAATGACATGAATTTCCAGTCAGAGCCAAACCAAAATTCAATTGGCCAATGATTATTATTCGAATCAGTAATTCCTTCAGTATTTAAAGTTAATAAATCTTCAATTAAAAAGCTAAAAGCTTGTTGAAGAGATTCATATTGTTCTATACCGCTATAAAGAAAAATACAATGTTGGTTTGATGGACTTAAAACTGCATCATGTTGATTTAATATGCAGGCAGTAAACATTACATGATTATGGTGTTTACCGACCTGCCGTCCATCACCACTTAATTTAATATGAACTACGTCCCCTACTTTTAATATTGCCAAATCTCCGTATGCTAATTTAGAAATTAAAACATTTAAAATGTCTTTAAGTAATCGATAAGCCCCATTAGGAGTTAAGGAATTTATTTGAACTGTGTGAACTGGAATTACATCATTCATAGTTTTTGTTATTTCATGTCGACATTTTTCAACCTCGTATTCACGCTCCATTTCGGGCATAACAGCTGCAAGTCGACGATATCCGTCACGAGAAACTAGAAGCTCATCACATGCTCGAACTGTTGAATCTAAAATTTGTAATTGGGGTTTTTTTAAATTTATGTCTTGAAATCTAATAGGTGATCCATTTACTCTTAATTCTACGTGTGCTAATTTTGAATCATAAAAATTATGTAAATTAAGTGCTGATTCAACTCTATTATAAATGTCAGAAGCTAAAGTTTGAAGTCTTTTTTTTTTTTGTGACTCGGATTTAAGTTGATGAAAAGGTTTATTTGTTTGAATTTGAACTTGACATTGGTTATCACTATTAATTCGTCTTTTTGCCAAACATTCAAGATCAAATCCAAAAAGTATTACACCAGAAAGCGCAGACTTGTTATTATTATATAATTTCTATTTACAAATACGTAGTAAGTATAATACTATATATACAATACTATATATACATGTAAGGTAATTATTAAATTATTAATACAAACTTGTAAAAATAAGGTCGCTACGTTACTCGCAGATCTATTGCTTGATACAGATTGTTTTTCTCCATTAGAACCGTCCCAAGTTAATGTATATATTACTTTGTCATTGGAATCATATTGGGTTTCGGCCATAATATCTATACCACGAATTTTAATACTAACTAAATATCCATTAGGGATTAAATAACAACTTCGCACTGTTTGTTTGACATTTGGCGGATAATAACCAAGACGAAAAATTTTATAAAGGTATTTTGTTTTTTTATTTCCATCAAATCTAGTTACATGAATGCTTGGATAGTTATCAACAACTTCTAAGGAATTGGTTTGTATATTTTTTTGTTGCTGAATTTCTTGAAGGGGGTAACGGGTTAAAGGATGACATTTTGGTAAGTTTTCAGTTGGCGAATATCGGGTTGAAGAAATACTTTGAAGTGTTTTTGAACTAGGCGGCATTTTGAGTCTTTAGGTACTACTAGCAATGCGAATTAACGTACATTCAACAAGGTGGTAATAAAACCCAAGTTGTTTTTATACTTGTATCGTTTGGTCGTTTTTGTTGTGTTGTTTGGCCGTTTACTTGTGCTGGGTTGTTTGGGTTTTTTTTTAGTGTTGTTTGGTCGCAGAAAGTTACTATTATTAAAAAAATAAATATATTTATTAAATATGTACTTCAAATTAACTATGTTGATTTAAATTCTACTTCTTCTAATTTTACTGGTGAAACCCCTCTCCACCTCATCTCCACCTCATCTCCACCTCATCTCCACCTCATCTCCAACGTCTAACCTTGGTTCTTAATTGGCTAGGAAAGATAGAATCTTGTTAATCGTTTGTTGAAGATCTTAATAATATAATTCGAAAACATCACACAAGCTATCTGATTGGTGTAATTTGTTATTTATTTTTTGAAAATCTTAATCACGTTATTCACAGATATCACCCGGATCAGCCCAAATCCGCCCATATGTTAACTTTTACATTTGATGAAAAAATTAAAATTTTTTTTAATAAAATATATTTGACGAATGTAAAAATTAAAAGTCAATCTCACTAAAAATTTTACTGTATATGTATTTGTTCTTCTGAATAAGATTACTTATCAATTTTAATCAATTTGCATAGTAAAATTTGGACTTTACTATGTAGCAACTACTTGCAATTACTAAAAAACCAAAGAGGTTTTTTAACGATCGCAAGTAGTTGCTACATAGTAAAGCCCAAAATTTACTATGCAAATCGATTAAAATCGATTAAATAACCTTATTTGGAAGAAAAAAATACACATACAGTAAAATTTTTAGCAAGATTGGTGAACATTTTATTATTTGACGTTTAACATTTAAGTTTAATGAAAAAATTAAAAATTTTTTTAATAAAATATATTTGACGAACGTAAAAATTAAAAGTCAAATAATAAAATGTTCATCAATCTCGCTAAAAAATTTATTATATGTGTATTTTGTTCTTCCAAATAAGGTTACTTAAGGAGGACCCCGAACAATACATATAGAGGTTATATTGGCTTTATTATAAACTTTTTAAAATTTTTATCTACTTTTTATTAGAGCTAATTAACCAAATTTTACATATAAGCTTTAATATTTAATAAAATTTAACCAATTATCAAATATAACAATACTTTTTTTAAAAATTTTTCTCAAAAAAAAAATTTTTTTTCAAAAAAAATTTTTAAAAAAAAATTTTTTTCAAACAAAAATTTTTTCCAAAAAAAAATTTTTTTCAAAAAAAAATTTTTTTCAAAAAAAATTTTTACTAAAAAAATTTTTTTTCAAAAAAGATTTTTTAAAAAAGTTTTTTCTTTATCCAAATTTTAAATATAGCCTATTTAAAACTTATTAATTTTATCCACTTTTAATAATATAACATCAAAAGCTTTTATCCACTTTTAAATGTAACCTTTTGACCAATATCCACTTTTCAAATATAACATTTTTGTAAAAAAGTAACCTTTTTAGCCAAAATTTTAATGTAACCTCTATATATATTGTTCGGGGTCCTACTTAAGGGTAGAGTACAACATCAATCATTTTCATATATGATCGTCATACAAAAAAATTTTTATATAGGGGCAAAAATATGCTATTGATAAAGATTTTTGAGAACATATCCAATTTTGGCCAAAATTTTGTGGCATATAGGTCAACCCCTTTTATTTATAGTAGTGAAAATTTAAAGCCACAAATTATATTGAAAAAATCTACTTATATATATCGTCAATTTTCCTAGGACGATTGAGATTTTTCTAGATAGTACAATATAAATAATATACAATAATATATGATCATCACCTGATTTCATTTGAATGTTATTGTAAAAAAAATTAGTAACGTGATCACTATTAAAATATAAATCGTTGTACTTTACCCTTAATCGGTTTTAATCGATTTATATAGTAAAATTTGGGCTTTACTATGTAGCAACTACTTGTGATCACTAAAAAACCAAAGAGGTTTTTTAACGATCACAAGTAGTTGCTACATAGTAAAGCCCAAATTTTACTATGCAAACTGATTAAAATCAAATAAGTAATCTTATTTGAAAGAATATAATACACATATAGTAAAATTTTTAGCAAAATTGATGAACATTTTATTATTTGACTTTTAACTTTTATGTTCGTCGAATATCTACAACTATATACTAAAAAAATTTGTGTGTAACCTTGCTGCATAATAATAATATTAAAATTTAAACAGAATTTTGAAAAAATCATTTTTTGTTAAGAACCCACTTGGGGTTAAGGGCGCCTACTTTTATCACTGATTTCAGTTTATTAGTAGCCCTTACCCCCCCTCCCCCTAGATATGAAAATTATCATGTATTATATATAAATTCCAAAATTTTTGACCCCCCCCTAGAAAATCAGGTGATAAAAGTAGGCTCCCTAATTTAGTAAAATTTTGAGTTAGAAATCTAATATCTTTTAAAACTATCTAAAAATCTTTGTGTAATGATAACGTTTAGAATACTCTATTTATATTGTGTAATGATAACGGTTAGATTACTCTATTTATACTGTTTATGATAACGTTTAGATTACCTATTTATACTGTGTAACAATAACGTTTAGACTAACAATATAAATAATTGTATTAAAGTATAGTATCTATTTATACTGCAATATGCAAATAGGTTATACAAAAGCTTATTGTACTGTTTTCGCAAAAATAATTTTATGTTATACACCACTAATATTGTATAACGTTACACAAATTTGCTTTTGGTAACTTTTTAATTTTGAACCCAATTCAGGTTATTTGAACCAAAACGAACCAGATTAGGTTTATTTGTGAGCCAAATTATATTTAAATAAGGTTTATTTAAACCCGATCGGGTTTATTTAAACCAAAATCAGCTTATTTGAACCAAAAATAGGATTATTTGAACCAAAAATGAGTTTATTTAAACCAAAGAAGTGTTTATTTGAACCAAAAGCAGTTTATTTGAACCAAATCTGGGTTTATTTTTTCAAAAGAAGCTATTTTCATCATTTTTTTAATATAAAAGTTTAAAGTTTACTAAGTAAATCTCAAAAATGCTATTAAGTAAATTTGTTTAAAAAATGAAATATATTTATA
>QKWP01000259.1:214047-265809 GCA_003550325.1 Gigaspora rosea
AAAGCAAAATGTAAAGAAAAAAATTTAATATTTTATCGAAAATACTGCACAAACACCTGCTCAGTATTAATTCACATTTGGCGAAGTCTAAAAATTCTAAGAAAAAAGTTAGTAACAAAACTAACAAGAAAAAATGAAATACAGAAAAAAATCTTATCCAAAACACTATATGTACTTTACCTGGTGTGGATTCATGTTTAGCAAAGTCTAAAAACCTCAAGAAAAAAACTAAAATTAATAATAAGGTAATAAGGCTAACAAAACAGGAAAAAAATAAACAAAAAAAAATTAATATTTCACTTTATGTCCAAAAACCTCCAAAAAAAAACTAATGTAAGAAAACTGATATCCTTCAAGAAAAAAAGCTGATGTTTTTAAAAAAGAAAACTGATATCGTCTAAAAAAAAAATCTGAAATTAGTAACCAGACAAACAAGAAAAAAAACCAAAAAAAAATTAAAATCATACTTTATGCTTAAAAACGTCCAAGAAAAAAAATAACATAAAAACTGACGTTCTCTAAGAAAAAAGCCAGAAAGAAAACTAACATTCTTCAAAAAAAAAACCCAAGATTAGTAACTATAAAAAAAAAAAGAAAACCAAAAAAAAATTAATATCTTATCTAAAAAGCCGCATACACATTTGCCTAGCACTAAGCAGTATCTGGCAAATCCTAAAAAAAAAAAAAGATTAGCAAAACAAGACAATTTACAACTAAAGCAAAAAAAAAGGAAATAATATACTTATAAAGCTATTTAAAAACCTTTGCTGATACTAATTTATGCCAAAAAAGAATAGAATTAGTACAAGAAAAAAAAAAGTGAAGTAAAAAGAAAAAAATAGAGTATCTTATCTGAAATGTCACTTTGGTATTTCACTTCCTTAAGACTACAAATCCAAAAAAAAAACAACTAAAATTTAGATCAAATCGGATTAAGGGAATTAACCTCTAATTCGGCTTACTCTATTTATATAATTATTAATTTTTAATATAATTGCCCAATCATATAAGGGTCATTATAATAATTTTTATTTAAATCAATCATGAATTTATTTAATATTATTTAAAAAAAACAAACTAAAAAACACTCTGTGCATTATGCACGGGTTTACAGCTAGTATTTTATTAAAAAAATTTTAATTTTTTCATCAAACGTAAAAGTTAAATGTCAAATAATAAAATGTTCACTAATATTGCTAAAAATTTTACTGTATGTGTATTTATTTCTTCCAAATAAGGTTATTTAATCGATTTTAATCGATTTGCATAGTAAATTTTGGGCTTTACTATGTTACAACTACTTGTGATCGTTAAAAAACCTCTTTGGTTTTTTAGCGATCGCAAGTAGTTGCTACATAGTAAAGTCCAAAATTTACTATTACTATGCAAATCGATTAAAATCGATTAAGTAATCTTATTCAGAAAAACAAAATACATATACAGTAAAATTTTTAGCAAGATTGATGAACATTTTATTATTTGACTTTTAACTTTTACGTTCGTTGAATATATTTTATTAAAAAAAATTTAATTTTTTCATCGAACGTAAAAGCTAAAAGTCAAATAATAAAATGTTCACCAATCTTGCTAAAAATTTTATTATACATGTATTTTGTTCTTCCAAATAAGGTTATTTAATCGATTTTAATCGATTTGCATAGTAGAATTTGGACTTTACTATGTAGCAACCAGTGTTGGAAATTCAAAAAAAATTTTATGATTTTTGTAAACATAATTTTTTTTTATAATGTTCACTTCAAAAATAAATATGTTCACATAGTAGAATTTAGACTTTATAATATAATGACTATTTGCAATTGACCAAAAGCTGATTATATCTAAAAATAAGCTACTCACAGATTTTTTGTGTTCAAAATCGTCCAAAAAAGGTAGTTTATTTTTGAAATATATGGTAAATATAATCTTTGTATTAATAAATTATGAATAAGAAATTATAAAAATTAAAATTTATATTCATACTATATGAACATAAAATATAAAATTTTTGATTTTTTATGTTCATACTATGTGAACATAAAATATAAAAACATTGATTTTTTAAAAAAATTTATGTTCACTGTGAACACTGTGAACATATGATTTCCAATACTGGTAGCGACTATTGTTAATTGTGAGTAGCTTATTTTGTATCTACTTCAGGTTCAAATTTTGATTGGGCGATTATTGTTGTACAGATTATGTGACTGGAATTTCGTATAACCTGGAAATTGGTCAAAGTACAAGAACCCAAAAGTCATATGATCTTTGTTTGTATTACATTGTACATGACTAGGTCAGAAGGGTCGGAGCTGGAGTAAAAATATTAATTATTGTCACAGATCATAATTTAAAATGAAATCTACATTCTATACTTAACCTGCAAGCCTTCTAAAACCTATTAATATTGTTTATTATAATTTTTTTAAAATTAATCCTAACCCTAAACCCCTAACCCTAAAAAATGCACACCAAAAAAATTTAGTTTTTGAGATTTTATACTATCATTTCATTTTAATCTGGATTTCATTATGATCTGTACAATTATTATTTGATATATGTCAATTTGCAATTTTAAATTGATATGTGTTATTTTAAAATTGACATGAATTGTGAAGTGACACATAACATATTCACCCGAACAACTAGTGAATAAATTTTTAGCTAATAATTATGAATAAATAAAATATTGTTAATAAATAAATAAAATTTTAATAAATATGAAAAAATAGTACAAATAGTTTTTTTTAAAATTTTTTTTTTAAATTTTTTTTTAAGTTTTTTTTAAGCTTTTTTTTTTAAGTTTTTTTCAGGTTTACTAAAATGTACCTATAGTGTTTTACACCATATTATACAAAAACATTAAAATAGCCAATCAAAATTTAAGATCAGGTGTAGTATAAAATTTCAGTTTTTTTGTAAAAAACCAAAAGTTTGCTTATGAAACCACTTTTGGGGCTCTAATAAAAAAAATTCCTTGCTAAATTTTGTACATACTAATGCTTCAATAAAATTTTAGACCGCATCCTAACTCTAAGATAATGAAAATTTATTTTTTGTTTTATAAAAATTTATTTTTTTGGTTTTGTTATATGGATTTGCAAATTTAATTTACCTATAGTATAAAATACTATAGGTGCATTTTATATTATCTGTTTTTTTTTAAGTTTTTTTTTTAAGTTTTTTTTTAAGTTTTTTTTAAATTTTTTTATTTTTTTAAGTTTTACTTTTTTAAGTTTTTTATTTTTTTAATTTTTTTTTAAGTTTTTTTTTAATTTTTTAAGTTTTTTTTAATACTAGGGTTCCGCAATTTGATTTGATTTTCAAATATATGAATCAAATATTTGATCAAATTCAAATTCAAATTTGACTATATTTGATTTGATCAAATTCAAATATGGCCAAATTTGATTTGATTTGACAAATATTTGATTTAATTTGAAAATTACTATTAAAATTTCAAATTCAAATCAAATTCAAATTCAAATATTTGAATCAAATCAAATTCAAATCAGAGTCAATTTGATTTGATCAAATTCAAATTGATCCAATATTTGATTTGATTTAAATTTGAGGAACTCTATTTAATACTATATAGTAAATTATGCATCAAACAGGCTTATTTATTTTATTTTATTTTTTTTACTTATTTTTTGTCGGGGATGATACTGAAACCAGATGATGCTAAAATCCACATGATCTACGTATCATCGGATCTTCTACAATTTCTGAAAAATCGTGTAAACAATCGATCTACCTATGTAAAACAATCTGAACGCTATAACCAGTTGGTATGCCTATATGCGTATAAATCGCATTCTTAATACCTATATACAGAAGACCTTCTAACTGTATCAAAAAGGTGACCCTAACCCTAACCCTAACCACGAAGCAAAAAGCGTTTATAAAAACTACTAACAAAAAAAATTTGTGGTTAGGGTTAGGGTTGGGTTGGGGTTGCCTTTTTGATACAGTTAGAAGGTCTTCTATATATAAGATATCAAGAATGCGATTTATACAACATATAGGCATATATCAGATATTGAATTAACCCGACCGCTACATTCGATTGTTTTGATTACGTAGTGTAGATCAATTGTTTACATGATTTTCAGAAATTTTAGGAAATCCGTTGCATATGAAGATTACGTGGATTTTAACATCATCCGATTTCAGCATTATCCCTGACATTTTTTATTATAGCTATCATATCTAATTTAAAACTAGTTACAATCTAAATAAATCTGTATTTGCCTAAATTTGAATTATGATCTTTAACAAATAAAATCAAAATATTATTTTTGAAAAATTTTCTATAATTGTTACAAATTAATTTGAATTACTAATTTGAATTAAACATTTGAATTATAATTAAATCTGTTAAAGCAATCTGTATTTAATTCCAGATAGCCTTTTCAAAATAGGATTGAAATACTACTATCAAGCCCAAAATTATAAAAATCTAATCACAAAATCCTGTGATTAAAATAGATTGTTTTTTTTTAACTAGCAGTCCTGCTTTTATTAGAGAGGTTGTAATAAAATTTACATTATTTTAGCTACAGTAAGTTATAATGCAATACTACAATTTTCTGGCTACTAACTAAAATTATTTTTATTTAATAAAAACTCACTCGATACTGAAGCACTCAGGTGCAACCTGCTATGACAACTAGTCCTTCTCATACAGAAACCTGCAACTCACTGCAAGCTACCCCCGTACTCACTAAATAACTGCTATTAGCCTTGTCAGGACTGCCTTTTTCTTTAAATCCTTCTCACCTAGCTTCGATGGTGAAATGATTTTACTTAAAATCCAATACAAGAAAAAAAAATTTAAACCGAAATCTAAAGGAAAGTATAAAAAGGTAGAGTACTATTAAACCTAAACGAATTACCAAAAAAAAACAAAACAGAAAAAAAAAAAAAACATAATGAGAAAGACAAAGACAAAGAAAAAACTAATCCTAACAAATATGAAATGAAATGTATAACATATAAAAATTATATAATACTGTATAGAAACTCTACTCTAGTATTATATGTTTAGGAAGAAAAGAAAACAAAACAGAAAGAAAAACTGCCTTGTAGCAAAGTTTGTAAGAAATTTCTTCGTACGGTCCAAAACATCTTTGACACGTCATTCACTATTTACATCATAGCATAATGATCCACTTGTGATGTTGACACCAAACCAGTAGGCGTTCCCAATTTGGAAGGAGTAAACACTACTGATCTTTTGGAGGAGGTAAACCAAAATGCCCACTTTGTTGAAATTTCGAAAATATCAAAGTAGTGAGAAGGAAGTACACCAAGTTGTAAAGACTTGAAAGAGTTATGCTATACAGAATATAATATCTAACCAAGTACTTTTGTATGTTTTCATATCCAAAAACCTTAACAAAACTAGCTACTACTTCTTTGCTTGGTAGTTTTCCAGACTTCTGCTAAGAGGCCTCGCTTAGGTGAGTCCTCTTTTTTTAACTCTATTTCAGTAACGATAGCTTTTGGTTCCAAAGAAACCAAATACTCAAAGTGAATAGCCTTGAGCCTCAGCTGCTAAAAGTAGAGTTTTGTTACATGTTATATATAATAACTGTATAGTTTTCGTAGGTCAGCTTTCTTGAAAAATTTGGTGTGAGAGATCATTGAAAGAGTTCTAATAAACTTGTAAAATAGATTGCATTATTATAAAAGTTCTATAATTTATTAAATAATTATAACCTATTTATAGTAATATAAATTTATTCTGATCTTAGAATTCTGCAATTGGATTTTAACAATTTTGAGCTTGTTAAAATCTACTTATTGAGAGGATTATTTTGGTAGTCAAATCATCAAATTTGGTCTAGTAGATCAAAAGTTATTTACTATTAAATGTTATATTTAACTTTTAATAATTGTAATATCTAATTGGCTAATTGGGTATTAGATGTAGGTAGATGGGAGTAGTCTTATAGTAAACAAAAATCAGCTGATTTTTGGAAGCTCCCTAACTACAAGTAGTGGTCTTTAAACTATTGTATTATTACCAAAATAAAAAGCTAGTTTTTTGACCCAAATAAAAGATTTGATTTCTGAAAATCTAGATAAGCCTTGTTGCTCTAGTAGGTTTTGATTGCAAATAAATACAAAGTACTAAAAGATATTTAAAATTACCTATAGAGATAGTACTTAGATATTAATAGTACAAATTAATTATCTAAATATATGGTCTTGTAAATTTAACTTGTATAGGATATATAAGAGGAGCACTATTTATTATTTGATTTTTTAGGGTAGGGGGTCAGAAAATTATCAGGTCTTAATAGCAGATAACTTTTATTAAAATTTTTAAAAATCTTTAAAAATTTTTAAAATTTAATATTAAATAATTTTTGAACCAGTAGTCCATTGTGGATAATTTTACTACCAAAATGTTTGTCTCAGTGAGACGATTCCAACGAGCCCAAAATCATCAAAATCCAATTACAGGATTCCAAGATCGTTATAGATTTTATTGTTCTAGTTATATTATTTTTGTATATATTAAAGGAGGAATGTATTTGTTGCCTCGCAACACAGTTATTTGTTATGGGTTTAATTATAACTCAAAACTTTACTAAGATAATACCTATTGCACTTCTAACAAAAAATGATCCTCTCGCAATTCTGTATTAATTTTGACCCTAACTCTAATAATTTTGACCTGACCCTAACTCTAACTTTACTTTACTTTAATATATATTAATATTATTATGGCCTTATTTGCCGTGACAGTCACAGGGGTGACAAATGCAATTTTCTATATTAAAAATTATTATTAAAAATCTTATAAACTTTAATATTGAATAACTTCTAAACTAGAAATCCGGTTTAGATGATTTTACTACCAAAATGCTCATCTCAATAAGACGATTCTAATGAACCTAAAATTGTTAAATTCTGATCACGGGATTCAGAAATTATTATAGATTTGTGTTATTTTAATATAAATATATTAAATCAATTAAAAATAACACAGGCAATGATCTCTGGAACCCATAATCAGATTTTGACAATTTGGGGGCTCATTAGTCTCATTGAGATGAGAATTTTGCTAGTAAAATCAGCTAAAACAGATTACTGGTTTAGAAGTTATTCAATATTAAAGTTTATAAGATTTTTTTAATATATACAAAAAATAATATAATTAGAGCAATACAAATCTATAACAATTTCAGAATCCTGTGATTGGATTTTGATGATTTTGAGCTCGTTGGAATTGTCTCACTGAGACAAACATTTTGGTAGTAAAATTATCCAAAACGGACCACTGTTTCAAAAATTATTTAATAATAAAATTTTAAAATTTTTTAAAATTTTATAATTTTAGCCAATCAAATTGCAGTATTTATGATCAGGTAGAGGGAGGGGGTAGCCTCTTAGTAGCAAAATATCAGCTGATAAATGACCCTCCCCTAATCCAAAAAAACTACAGTGTGCTCTAAATAAATTTACAATAAAAAAGTAATTATATAAAGCAGTAATTACTTAAATCGCAAATATGGCTAGTTTACTTTTGTTAAAATTTGGAATATGTATATACTAACTAGAAACTATATCAATATAAACTAATAAAAACCATAAGACCAAAAAGAGTCACTATCAACACCAAAAAAATTAAATGTAAAAATCTAAATTATTATATTTGTAATAGTTATACCCTGGACAGATGGATATAAGCGAAAATTCATTTCCGCTTATTCGCATAACTGATTTATACCCTAACAATCTTGATATAGTAACCCAATGTATCAGTTTAAACTTAACAATAATCTTATAGTAATTAATAATAAATAATCTTTTAACTAAAAATAAAACAAATCGGGTAAATATCATAACCTTTTTAAATTAATAGCATTATATATCTTTGATACAGCTATTAAAGATGTGCCTACGCGCGATGTGCAATTATCATCTTCGAACAAATTAATCATATATGATTTCGCGCGAAATAAATTTAAAATAAAGTTATTAACAATGCCGAGCCCAAGATTTCAACTAATATTGAGGTTATAATATTTTTCGCGCAAAGTCATATGATATGCGGAATATGTGCTAAGTTTGTCGCGCGAGAGGCATATGTCTAGTTCAGATGTAAACCCGATAATGACGCAAATAGGGCTAAAAAAAGCTACTTTGTCACTTGGCTATTTGGCCGGCCAAATGGCCAAAATGGGCAAAAAATTATTTGGCCGAAATGGCCAAGCATTTATATAGTAAAAATTGCAATATGATTGGCTAAATTATATAAATTAACCAAAATGTGGCCATTGGCCATTTGGCCAGCCCTCAAAAATTGTTTGGCCGCAAAAATTGCCAACACTGACTATGTCTACCTTATTTATCTTATTTCGACCAGCGTATATTGTAGTTTTTATTTAGTTAAATTAGTTTAATAAAAACCAAAAGCTCTATAAAAAAAAAAATATAAAAAATACAATACCTGCTTTAATCTAGAAATTTCTTTAAACTTTTTATAAAATCGTAGTGTCTATAATTTCAGTCAAAAATTGTAGATCATTTCGCCAGGTTTTAGGTGAAATAACTCCAAAACCTGGCCAAATAATCCGTAATTACGAGCTATCGCTATGGGTTCTAATTTCCAAAAAAAAAAAAAAGAGCTATAACTCGTATTAGATCATTATGTTTGTGCTTTTTTTTTAAGAATATTTCGTGTAAAATTTATCAAAATTAAATAATACTTTTCATAACATTAAAAAAACTTAGTAACGAAGCATATGCACATAATATTTAGGGACGGTTGTTAAAAATTGTATATTTAAGTTTGAAGGCATAATGTTAAAATTAGTCAATTCAAAGTTTTAAAATTTTGTAATTCTATTGCTAATTCCAGAATTCAGTCCTGACAAAAAAATTAACATAGCAGATAGAGGTAATATTAAATGAAAAAAAACAATAGAATAAATAGAATATAAAAAGTTGGTTAAAGAACTTAAAAAAATTAAATACCCCAGAATACCTAAATACCTGCTTCATTTAAGTTGTAAATCTATAAAAAAAAAATCAAAAAAATCCGGTCATGAAATTAAATTCACGATGGTAAACTGTTAATTTGTTAAGTAGGCTGGTTTATATGTCAAACATTTCTTTTTGTGCTTGAGAATCCTGATTAAAGTCTTGATCAAACCAATTTCCAAAAAAAATAAAGTACTTGACAAGATCTTTTTGACAAGCTCTATTCTGGAAATGTAAATAAATCCCCAAAAAAGTATAAAAACATTAAAACTTGGAAGAGCCTAAATTTGGATTTAAAAATCTATTCACATGATATTTGAGTGTGACTTTGAAACGAATTCAAAAGAACTTGAAAGATCAAAAAAAAAGTTAAGTATACTTTATTTTTCTATTTTTCGGCCTTTTCTTCTCTTTAAAAACTTTATAATAAAAGATTGGGAGAAAACTTGACATGTGACTGGTAAGCAACGCCTTTTTCTTTAAAAAAATTATGCTTAGCTTTATGCATTATACCATTATACAATAACCCGCTTAAAAAAACGGAAACGCATATTTGGCTTCACGTCTCTGGGCTTTTTTTTTACAAAAATTTTTAGGGTACATAATTTTTGTTTTTTTTTGATCTATGTTTATATTCGTACCGATAACATTAAAGTAGTATTAAAAATAACTGTTAAAAAAAATCGTTGACATTCATAAAAAAATACACAGCATAACTGATAATCAAACTGGTCTTTTATTTACACAACGCACAAATCATTTCATCCTTTTGAAACTATTGTTTGGAAAGCGCAGAGATAACAAACACGATAGATTCTTCAAAAACCGGTCGTAATGTATGTGGCTTGAACTAATTCATGTCCCCGCAGATATTATAGAATCCCTATCAGTTTTTTTTTTTTATTTTTGTTTAACGCAATAAGGGATAAACATTAATTCCCTTCGCAAAAAAGCTTTAGGATATTTATTTAAATTCGCCACGCAAACTTAAGCAAACAAGCAAACTTAACCAAGCCGTTTTTTTTTTTTTTTGTACTTAAGCCAAATAGTACAACCAAGCCAGTTCCGCAAATAAATAAAACAAGCCAATTATTCCGAAAACAATGTAATATAAAACTATAAAGAATCACGTGAAATAATCCGGCCTTCACGCCCTGCAATCCACAAAGCCATCGTGAGGCACATTTCTTTAATGCACTAAGCAAATAAATAATATTGAATGTTTTTAGGGAATTTATAATTATGAAATAGATATGGTCTTTGGTATGTTTTCCAAAAACTTCAAAGTAAATCAAATCCAGATTTGGAAATAGACGAGCCATGGCTTGGTACAAAATGCTGGCTCATAGGCTTATGAGAGATCTTTGCGTGAAAAAAAAACTGCAAAAAAACAAAAAAAAACGTGGTTTTTAAATTGCATTCAATCGTGTTTATAGAAACATTAACTTTTTTGAGGGTAATCTACTACAATAGTGCTTAACAAGTGTGTATTTTTTTTTTTTTTTTTAAACATTAGTATGTAACAAAATAGATGATTGTAAATATTTATCATCACCGCCGCAACGATGCGAAAGCGGGAAAAGACTTCGTGCAAAGTTGAACTTTCGCAGGATAAAATCTTGTATTAGTGGCATGGTCGATTTAACCGTTTCTTATCTATAGAATAGCGATAAAAAGTTTGGTTTTTCACCAACAAATAAGATCTTATAAATCTTGAAGATTTTCCATGTAACAAATTTAAAGAATCTAGAAAAAAAAAAAAAATAATATATATATATATATATATATATTATTTTTTTTATCTTTATTTTTTTTTATCTTTAATGCACTTTAAAAGAAAACATAATTCATTTTGTTGCCTGATAATCTAACGATTGTTTATTAGTATAAAAAAAGTAATATTATTGTTTTTAAATGTTAATACGTAGTAAAATATTTATGTAAACTTCAAATCTTTTATTTTAATTTATACAACAAATATATTCTTTAATGTCCCCTACAAATGTCAACAAAAAAAAAGCCCACTAATAGCCACTAATAGGGCGTTGTAAAATGAACAGGGTTCATAATATAAGGTAAAGAAACCTCGAAATAACATAAAATGAAATGTGATTTTAAAGGGTTCTAATTAATGTTACAATAAAAAATGATACAATAAAAGATACAATAAAAGATACAGTAAACATTACTGATAAATATTACAGTAAATATTACAGTAAATATTACAGTAAATATTACAGTAAATATTACAGTAAATAATACAGTAGTAAAAGGGACTAAAAATTTGGATTCCCCAAAGATTTAAAATAAAATTTATTTGGTAATCCATGCGTTAGATAAATAAAAAATTTCGTCGGATAAATATTTTCATTTTTACAAAGATTTAGAATAGGGACAATGTTAAATATGTCTTAGTAACACCGCGTGTTTTTATAACCAAAAAATCCTGACATACCCGACAAGGTTGCAAAGATTTTTTTTAAGGTCGTATATTAAACTATTAAAGTACTACACCATATTAATATACTAATAAGACAATATCATAAAGAAAAAACTGTACACACATTTGTAACCTTGGCGACTTTATAGATTTCACACGAAACGCCAATGATAACAATATGGAAAGTTTTTTTTTCGATATTAAAAAATATTTATATTATTATATTGTTATATTTTCTTTACAGAGATCATTATTTGTATGATTTACAATATATATATATATTTATATATATATTTTATTAAAGATAATAAAAAGATAATGTGATAAATTACTTTAAATCATCATCATTTACTTTAATCATTTACTTTAACTTTAATCATCATTGAGATAAGCCCCACCCCTTGTGACTTAATTTATAATAACGATAAGTTTTTTTTTTTCTCTATATGCTACGTTATATAAATTAGGAATACACATTGTGGGCAAATTTTCGGAGTTAAATCATTATGATATAAATGTTTTATTAGTTAGGAATTAGTGTGCCATATATTATACTATATATATATTATATTATACTATATATTATCTGTTATACTATATATCTGATATAATACCTATATATTATACTATATATAATAGCTATATATAATAAACTATATATAATAAACTATATATAATAAACTATATACAATAAACTATATATAATAAACTAAATATAATAACTATATATAATAACTATATATAATAACTATATATAATAACTATATTTATAAAATATAATAAAGTATAGGCTATGTTAAATACCTTTCCTAATAAGGTGAATAAGTTTTTTTTGTCCAAAAAATTCATTTATGTTTCAGATAAAAAGATTCTTCATTGAGTGTAAAGAAAAAGCCTGATACAATTATACAATTACCGCAAACAGTATTGCAATACGTGAAAATTTTAATGTTCGTGTGCTTCGTGCTTCGTGTGCGAAAAAAAAAGAAATTGCATGATTCAACAAGTTTTAAAATTCAAACTTTATGATAACACAATTTCTTTATAATTTTTTTTTTTTAAGAATTCTGGAACACAGTAGTTTAGTGTAAAGAATCGTACCTATCGCGCGACATTACGGTAACCAAGAACGCGAACTTTAAATCGAGTAATTACCAAATTAAGAAGTTTAGTTAACCAATCAAATTTCATAAATTATTAAACATCGAGTCACGAGGATCCTTTCCAAAAAAATTACGGTATATCGATTATTTTTATGGGGATAATTTTTAAATGAATTCAGAATTAATTGCCTTTCAAAGAAAACACTTGAAATTTAAGGAACCAGGTATAGTTAATTATAGTTAATTATAGTTAATATTATAGTTAATATTATAGTTAATATTATAGTTAATTATAGTTAATTATAGTTAATGTTGTAAAATTATTTAATTATTTAAAAATCGCAGCATTCAATTTTAAATTCATAATTTTGTTTATAAGAGATTTGCAAAAAAACAAAATCCCGTGTCCTAAATTCTCAGTTCAGGCTATTTTCCTGGACTGTAGATTCATTTATTTAAATTCGGAATTATGATCTAATGAATAATAACCAAATTTTGACTGTAAAAGTTTATAATGGAAAAGTTAAGTGTAACATCGTGATCAAAGTTCAGGTGTGTCAATGACGTGTTTTGGCGTAAACAATGAATCGTTTAATTGTACTCTGAAATTATTATTATATCTGAGTATATATATATATATATATGGTATTATGAATTTAATACGTAACACATTAGCCAAAGTATACATACGATAGTTAATAAAAACAATCTTGAAACTTTAAAGGATGGTCCGTCTTTTCGTTATCTTTATCTTTCATTCTGATAATTTCCATATAAAGTAATTATGATAAAGCCAAATGAACATTATAATATATATATATACACATATATATATAATTAAATTATAATGATATAAAAAAAAAACGGTAAATTTTTTTTTTTTTGATATCTTAATCTCCATCTTGTCCTACCTTTAGATAACAGATTTTATTCAATCATTATTAGTATAAAATCATTACTAATTAAAGTTTGACAAATTTCAAAAGATATTCGGGGTCACTTAACAAGTGGTCAAAGCACATCATACTTGATGTTAATAATGTTTAATTATAAATATATTTATATTTATAAATTTATAAATCATTAATTTAGGGTCAATACCCTAAAATTTAATAATTAATAATGTTTAAAAACGCAAAAAAAAAAAAAAAATAAAAATATATATAAATAAATTTGGTTAAAGCTAATGTACTGTACGAACAGTATGAAAAATACTATACGGCGCATCACTATGTTTCATTATGAATAAGTTGCTTTATAGTATTGAGAATTAATTTGGTTTCTGGTCGATCGGCAGGATCATTGTCCCAACATTTTTTGTAAAGTTNATATATACATACATATATACATACATATATACATATATATATATATATATATTTTTTTTTTTTTTGAATTATACTTTATAAATTCAATTACAGCAGTATGCTAAGCAAAATGGATCAACAACTGCTGTCAATGCTAAATCAAGCTAACATCAGCAAAACTCCAAATTTCGATTTATTCAAGTCCAAAAAGATCTAAAATCGAATCATCACAAATTCCTAATAATTCCTAATCTCGTCTACTATCCCCTTAGGTTGGGGAGATTATTAACATATGTACTTTTGAAAATGCTTTGGGGATCTTTATTAAAAAAAAGAAACCATACAACAAGTAATACAAAAATATACAAAATATAATGTATATGTAAAAAAAAAATCAGGGCGCAAAAAAATTCCTAATAGATCTGGTTACATATAATGTGTATACGTCAATTTTGATAAAAAAAATTTTTTTTGTTAATTTTTAATTTAATATTCATTGTTTCGATAAAATGCGATAAAATGCGATGAAATGTGATGTCAATGGTCAACGCCAATTACTCAATTAGTTTGTACGCATAGAATTTTAAATTTTTTTTAAAAAAAAAAATATGCGTAAATGGTTTTTTTGACGGCTGATGTGAAAAAATGTGTAACGAAATTTCTTTAAATTTTTTGGCAACGGAAGAAAGATCGGATTAGGAATTCGAAGTTTATCCATTTACTTTATTTTTTTGGTCTTGTGAACTTGTTCGACAGTAAAAATTGTATCAAAAAAAAGAAATTGTGTTCCTGAGAATTTAAATAATTTCTAATTCGTAATAATTCTGAGAATTACATTCTTAATTTCGAATTGCCTAATTTTTATACTGTATGATTAAAAAATTGTCTTTTATGACTTTTTATGATGATGTTATTCTTGTGAAATAATTAAGATGTGAGTGATATAAAATTGAAAATTCTAGATTTCAAATGGAATGAATTTATTTGTCGCGTGATGTTTTTTAATTATCACTACAGAAAATTTTAATGTTTAATTTTTAAGTTAATGTTTTTTGGGGTTATAATTAGAAAATACGCTATATATTTTTTTTCATAATATTTCATAATCTGATGATGATAATGCGAGATGCGAAAAGAATTTTTTTTTTTTCAACTGTATGTTGAGTTACCAACGAAAGAGGTAAACACACAGGCGTAAACTCACCAATAGAACTAAATTGGTAATGCTTATCTTTGGTAAGAATATATGCTTAAAAAGAATTGATTTTTATTATTGACAGAATAAAATACTATCCGGAACCATCATATGTAAAGGACCGATTGGGTAGCAGTAATGGTGGTAATAATAGTAGCCATAGAGTAGCAATAATAGGCAGGAATAGTGGCAGGAATAGTAGTAATAGAGTAGCATTAATAGACAGTATTTAGACAGTATTAGACAGTAATAGACAGTAATAGACAGTAATAGACAGTAATAGGCTGTTGTCTGACCGTTTCACAGATTATTGCGGGGCACACCGACGGTTCTATGTATATGCACCGATATATACCGATATATACTGCGCCAGCATAGATCCTTGTGATCAAGTTTTATGTAATCCACATGGTAACAAAAGTACGTACTTGTTTGTTTTACAAGCAGAATTGTTTACGGGACCTAAGAATTTGACACATTTATTTCTGTATTTGATTCGTTAACTTTTCACAGAATTAATTACATGAGAATATTTTAGTGGTCAGTTTAAAAAATTTTAATAGTTGTTTAATCATTGATCGTTTCTGATTATGGTTGAACCCTTGCATATTGATGTATCACGAAAATAAAAGAACTTATCCCTGCGCGAAAATTTGTTAAACAAGAATGTATTTTGGCGTAAAATTTCTTCATATTTGCAGTTTTTTTTTTTTTTTTATTTTTTTCTTTTGATCTGTTGTTGTTGTTGTTTCGAATCGTAATCAAAACATTGTTAGAGTTGTTATTAAAAAAAAAAGGTTTGAATGATACAAATTATGCAAAAATGGTATTTATTTTTACAAATATTTTTTTAACAAATATTTTGAATGTTTCTTGTCAATTATCTAATCCACATCTTTTTTTTTTTTTTTTTTTAAAAAAAAAAAAATTACTAAATGCACGAAACGTCATTCAAAAATATTTGATTGCGTTAAGATTGCGTTAGCATTACGTTAGAAAGATATTTTCCAACTTTAAACCTATTTTCAGTTAGTCAAATTCGTGTATTTTTAATACTACAAGTTTATAGACAATGCTTGAAAATCTGCAAGAAATTTATATTAATTTGACACTGTTCTCTATGTTCATTATAAATGTATGCAGTGTAAGATACGGTCCTTTCATTTTCAGGATTTTAAAATTTATTTTTCGGCGTTTAAACCAAAAGATAATCGATATATATATAATAAATGGATTGTCTATGATTATTATATCAAATATTATATATATTATATATTATAACAGATATTATATATTATATTATTATATATATTATATCAGATATTCTATATCAGATTTTATATATGTTACGTACGTACGTACGTATCTGATATATATTAGTACACAAAAAAAAATAAATTTTATCACGATCAGCTGATATTTTATCCCGCCTGTGATGAGTTAAGCATTTTTTGCAGAATAAATCCTGATACTAAGCCACAAGCTATAATGGATGATAAAAATGCTGTTGGGCGCTCGAACATTTTCTTGTTTGACTAAGGGTCCCTTTTTTTGAAATTATTGATGTCCTTTATTGCAGTAATACCCATACAATACATTAATTATTCTTTTAAATCATCATTTAATGTCTCATCGCGTACACAAGGGTACAAAACCAAAATATCAAACTCAAACTATTTATTTGTCCGGATATTTATTTTTTTTTACGTAAATCTGTCACAACAAAAACATTTCTTAAAACTGTCTTATAATTTAATAACTATAAAGGTAATAATAGAGATAATGTAATCCTGTAATCATAGAATATAGTGATAGAGGTAATAAAAATGTAATAATAGTAATAATAGTAATAATAGTAATAATAGTAATAATAGTGATAGAGGTATAAAAAAAATAAAATAATATAAAAAAATAAAATAAAAAAAAATCTCAGTTATTATTATTATTACTATTATTATTATTATTAGGAAAGAGAACAAATATTAAATATCAAATATCAAATATCAGATATCGGGATATCAGATATCGGGTACGTCAAAAACTAACCAATGAAAGGATCATTGTTTCCTATGATGATTAAGATCAACGGCGGCCTTAATTCAAGACTAGCATGAAAGATATCAAATGAGAATAAAAAATTAGTTTTTAAGTCATGTAAAGCTCATTTGCAGATAAACATAGAAGTAAGGCGTTAACAAAAAAGCTACGCGTATCGAAATATTCCAAAATATTTACGCGCATATTTTGATATTTTATACATACACGTTCAAGTAAAAAATTCGATTGGCTATTTTTAATTTTTTTAGAATATACAAATGAATATGATCAGAAGGTCATTCTTTGACAATTTTGATAGAATTGAAGGCGTTTAAATTGATTTACCGTAATTATTATTTTTTTATAAAGACTTTTTATTTTTAATGTATGCAACTTTGTGAAAAGGCGTAATACTTTAAGAAACATATTCTGAGACGTGATATGCGGCATATACCGAAAGTAACTGCAGTTTAAAAAACTAGCCTAATGAATCTGAATCGATAAGGTTAATCCATACGGTTTCGTTATTATAAATTCTCTTACTTTATAAAATACGCCTCTTTGCCTAGAGTTCTCTCTAAGTTTTAATTTAAAATCTCATGTATGCAAAAGCAAGCAGTTTTTAGTCGTAAGACTATAGTAATCGTTTAAGATGTTTGGTTAATATTTTCATATTGCAGTGTTGTGTTAACATAAAAGTCGTAACAAGAATAAAGGAAATAAGGAAACGTGTGTGTTTGTATAAAAATCGTGTACAAGTAAGTCTAGGCTTTTTATGATTACGTTTATTCTCCTTTATGTATCACGTTAAACTATGATTATTATCGTTATGACATCAGAATCAAATAGAATCAAATAGAATATATATATAATATATATGTATTTCATTAATGTTGTGAATTTTTTTTTTTTATTATACGGAAATAACTTTTTAAAACTTTGACTTTTTAGATTCATCAATTTTAATTCGTTGATTTGTTGATTTAGTATTTAATAATATTAAAAAAAAATATCAGATATATGCGTATGCGCGGTAAAACTATTTAATTACTTTGATATGGGAAAATTCTCAAAATTAGCAATTATTTCTTAAAAAACTACAGTATATAAGCATATATATAATATATATCAGCATATATACACACATATATCAGCATATATATATCATATATATATATATAATATCAGCATATATATACATACGTATCAATATACGTAATATACAAGTTATATACGTATAAATATACGTAATAAATATACGTAATATATATACGTATCTATTACATATCTATTACATATCAATATGAAAAAAATTTTTTATTATGCAATAATGCTAAATTTGAATCTTTTTTTTTATCCAAATATGCATTATTGTAATGAAGTTTAATTACTTTTTTTTTTTTTTCGCGATATTACAGCATTAATGACAACACCATACAAAAGCATTTACATGATCGGATTTTTAAAAATGCTTTGTGTATATATAAACAATAATAGATGACAACAAATAAAAAGTTATCAAAAAAAAAAAAAATGCAATAAACAAATATTCAAAGCATTCAAAACGCGATTCATAATAAAATAAACCATTGGTTTGGTACGTTTAGTTATTATTTATTAAAAAAAAAAAACTAAGTACTTAAACAGGTTCCTGACTTTTCAAATGCTCCGTGCAAAGTTTAATATCATTTAAAACGCCGACAATCTATCAATACTATATATATAAATATAATATTTATAATAATATAATATAATATAAGCATTCAAACCAATTTTATATATGTTAAACGTTAATCTAAACAATAGAATTCCTGATTTTGGGGACTAACTCGTCATTCATGTCTATTTATAATTTAAACTGTACGATGTTATGTAATACAGGATAAAGGTTCTAGACATTAATGGGTATATTAGAAAAAAAATTGATGGCTAAATGTAATTAATCTTTACAACGTAAAAAGGCGCAAGTCCCTGTAACAATTTTTTAAAGCTTATACTAATACTTTTTATCATTCTTTTACGATTTATGGTTATTCATTAATACGTAGATTATGTATATTTTCTGATTATTATTATTATTACATATATTGTATATATATTTCTTATATATTTCTTATATATTTCTTATATATTTCTTATATATTTTTCATATTTCTGAAATTATTATTATTATTATATTGTATAATTTCTGAGATTATTATTATTATTACTAAGTTATATTTTATTATCAAATCATATAAAAATTTATCAAAGCATTTTTTTTTTTTGAAAAAAAAATAATAGGAAATTGATATATGCTAAGCCGGAAATATTCTTATTGTTGACCGGCAAATATTCTTATTGTTGAATGATTCAATGTACATTCTTTAATTACTTCAATTAGTAAAATTGATCATTGAAAGTAGTAAACATCGACAAATATTATTCAATGATATTCAACTTTACTAATTGAATGTACATTTACATTATATTGCATTTATCAACATTCATCATCATTTTTATTGTAAAACTTTTTTGATAAAAGAGACATAATTGGCAAGTTCCAATGAGGTTAGGCAGGCTATTCGTGAGTAAAAAAAAAAAAAAAAAAGGTTGAATATAACAGATGAGCAATAAAATTAACCAATTGTCATCCTACCATCCTATTATTTATCTGCTATTCTAATTATTTATTCCTTCAAATTATTTATTCCAAATTATCTATACTACAGTAATTATCTATTCTAACTAACTATCTACTGTATACTAACTATCTACTATATACTAATTATCTATTTTAACTAACTATCTACTGTATATGTCCATCCGATCGCAAAAAGAACGCGTTTATGAACAATAAATATTAATAAATGTCTCCAATATTAGTCAAAGATTAGTCATGATGCATACATATACCGCGTTTTAAATATCAATATCATAATTACTTATATTGTACGCTATTCACTTTCTAAATTTTTCGCGGACTACTTCTGATCTATATGTCATTAGTTGCACAAAAAGATTGCATTATAACTGTTTCACGAATGTTTCAATGTCTCACGAATCTTTCCAATTCTAATTCCTCCAATCATTGTTTTTTTATCTTTTGATCAATCTTACGTAACACACACATGCTCCATAAATAGTAAACACAGAAAGAACTTGTTCTTGTCGTTATTAAACAAGAAAGAAGGTAAAATATAACAAATATTTTTGATCAACAAAATTTTTGTTTCACCAAGGAGAACAAAATTATTACTGTATTACACGTGAAAGAAAATTATTTATACTGTAATTCTTTACTTTCACGTGATGAAATGATGATGAAATGATGATGAAATGATGAAATGACGAACAGTTGATGAACGCGAGTTAAGTATTAAATAAATAACAATGGAACCTATTACAGTATTAGAATATTATAAGCAGTCATCATATTATACATAATCATGATTTTTCCAAATTAAAAAAAAACATTGATAGAAATTTTACACGTCTATTTTTCCCTATTTTCCTTATTTTTCATTAATTTTTCCCTATTTTTCACTAATTTTTCACTAATTTTTCACCATGTATAAATATATATGCATAACTAAACACAAATACATATATGTGAAGACTGGTGGTCAATTCTCTACAATTTTACTTTAACAAGTCATAAATAACCATAAAAAAAACCATAAACATAAAAATCATTAAATAATCATTAAATAATCATAAATAAATCACGCATTTAAATCACGCATTATTTTGCATGTATCTCTTTGACGCGGGACTTAACTTTGAAAATGTAAATGTGAAAAACCATTATAAATTTATACCGAATTTTAATGTATTATATAATATTAATATAATATTAGTTTTTTTAAAGTATGAACTTGTTGTCATTTTGCTGTCTTGTTGTGTTAAATTGGGTATATTAAAATTTTTTTTTTTTTAAGAATTTTCTTGTTATATAATACTTACTGCGGCATTATCGTAGTGCAGCATCGAGTTTAATCATGTATACGGGAAACAAAGCCAAAATAAGATGATCTTATTTTTCATTCTCACATTAAAACACACGAATCATAATAAATAACCAAAAGAAGAAAGAGTAAAGCAGGAAAAAAAATATATGATATCAAATAAGATCAAATAAAGCCAAAATAAGATGATCTTATTTTTCATTCTCACATTAAAACACACGAATCATAATAAATAACCAAAAGAAGAAAGAGTAAAGCAGGAAAAAAAATATATGATATCAAATAAGATCAAATAAGATCAAATAAGATATTATTATTATATAAAGATATATAATAAAAAATATTAATAAAGATATATATTATATAAAAAGATAAAAAATATATATGATTTTTATGTGCTCTTTTAGTTTGTACACACAACATAACCCTTTTATAATGTTTATATTTGTTGTTAATCGCACTTTATTTTTATCTTCTTTCAAAATCAGTTTGTTTAATACCTACTAAAGTAGAATTCAGTATAATTCAGTATAATTCAGTATGAATACTCAGTTTTCTTTGCTTATTTAAGAAACTTACCATATTATTGTTAAATTGACACGTTTCTATTTGAATCATAATCATCAAAATGTAATGATCTTTTTTCCTGTATGCAAACTATTATTATGCATTAATTTTAGAAACAAGAATATTCGGTTACGTGAAAAATCGGGGTTAATCTAAAAAGGACTTCTTTTGCCTTAAACATAAAGGGGTTACATTTGGGGTGGCTTCGCGTTTCGTGAGGACTTAAAATAATAGCATTTATTCATTTACTTTTTTTTAATTTAATTTCTTTTTAAGTTTTCGGAGTAAATCCGAAAATCTTCGGTGTTGTTAATTCCGATAGAATCTTTAAAGTTTGATCAAAATTTCAATATTGCAGCACCTGACCAACACCAATCAATGACTTTTGTATCGTATTTGGTAACTCTTACCAGATATATTTTTCTTTTTTAAAATATTCTTTAAAAAAAAAAAAAAAAATTGTTAAAGTAACGAAATCAAAAAAAAAAAAAAAAAACTGCAATCCATTTAATCCACTCAGTCCACTTAATCCACTCAGTCCACTTAATCCACTCAGTTCACTTAATCCACTCAGTTCATTTAATCCACTCAGTCCATTTAGTCCATTAGTCCACACATGAAACAGGAATGTGAACCAGAAAAATCGATCATAGTGCGGCCCATGAAAGAAATGCATAGCCGAGTTGAAAAAAAAAATTTGCTAATATTATAATACTGTCGTAACTGTCGAAAAATTTTTTTTATTAACTTTGTATAGCTAAAGATATATGTAACTAAAAAAAAATTTTTTTTATTAAACCTATTTTTTGTCAAGTAAGATTTTTTTTATCGTTATATGATAAATCTAAAATTTTTGATATTTTTATGTTTTAATAGTTTATAAATATAATACAGTAATAAAATACAATAAATACAGTAATAAATAGTAGATATCATACTCTCATATATACTGTATAAAAAGATTTTTGATTGATAAGGTTTTTTTTTTATTTTATCTAATCATGTGGTATAAGTAATTTTAGATTCGGTAATTCCGCGTTATTGCGTTGATGCGTTATTGGGTTGTTTTCGAAGCTATTTACCGAAAAAAAAAAAGCTTTTAAAAAAAAAAAAGGAAAAAAGATAAGAATGTGCCAACTTTTTGTACCTATCATATCTTATCTCGTTGTTCTCCTAGCGCCAAGTAGGTCCCTGCATTGATTTCCGAACACAAAGGATATCAGCGAATTTAAAATTTATCGATGAGTGTTCATATAGAAGTATAGGAAGTATAGTATGTTATAGTATGTTCTAGTATGTATAGTATTTAGTATTAGAAAAATTCATGTTATGATAATTTGAGTTTCTTTCCAAATTAATCAATACTTAAAAATCAAATGAGATTACTTATAAGAGTTACAAGATAAAGGTTACATCCTTTTTTAAACAATTCCCGGTAAAGTTTTTCATTAGTATTAAAAAAGATTGTGGGAACAATATTAAGGTACCTCGGCAATCAACATTTTAATCACCTTAAAAAAAAAAATGATGAAAGAAAAATACAATTGATTAAGCAAATATTATGCAATTCATTTTTTGGTCCTGGAATAATCGTAAAGAATGTATCTAAAAGAATGTAAGTGGATAAAATGTATTATTAATTCTAAAAATTGCTATTATTATAAAATAAGAAAGTATCTGAAAAAAGCGAATGTAAAGATGCATGATTTTTTAATTATGGTAAAAGGTACCACTAGATAAAAATCCCTATGATAAAAAAAAATGCAATATATTGGCGTTTTTTAGGATTATGATTTTATGCATGTAATTTTTTATTGCATTCAGAATCTTTTTTTGATTTTTAGAAAAATGTCTGTGCAGGCAAGCTTTTGGCGGGAAATCTGTGGCGTATATCTTATATGTTATGTTAGTCACGTGTTCAACCGTTTATTTGAATACGATTTTTATTTGGTGATATTTGATATTGATGGCATTGATGGCATTTTTGATGGCATTGATGGCGCAGTAGATAAAATGTTAATCACTCATACTCTTATACCCTCATACTCGTAGATTTACTTAATATAGTAATATAAATATTTCCGAGTAAATTTACCTATCTCAATTCGTCAATCAGTCTGTATCAAATGATAATATTACTTATTATAAAACGCATCTATCTACTTATGTTATTATAAAGGTTTAAAAAAAGATATTACGTAAAATTTTATATTATATTCATAAGGCTGTAATAAAGATAAATTTTAGGGTCAGACCTAATGTTCTAGTGGATCTTTGGGGACTTGCTTAGGCCAATTATTTTTTTGAATAATTTACATACAAGTACATTAGTACATGAGTACATGAATGTAAAACATCATACACGTACTGTAAATGCGTTTTAATATATTTAACAACTTTTTGTTTAAATATTGTAATATTGAAATACGATATATAGAGTAAATTTAATAGAAATATGTTAATAATAAAAATATTTATCGTTGAATGTCTGAAATAATTATAAATTTATATAAATTTTATACAATTTTTTTTGTCACGTTAATTTCTATTTAAATTTCTAATAATTTTTATTAATAATTATATTAAGGCTAATAATTTTTATTAATTAAATATATTTTTAAAGGAAGTATACTTGTATGAACAATTTTCGATCATAACCGACGATTCTCGATCGTTAAATTACTTGAAAATCTTGACATTCCAGACATACCTTAATTTAATCAAGATTTTCGGGAATGAGCATTCACTCTGGAATTGTGGCTGTAATAAAAATGTCAATGATTATTAATAATAATTATAATAATTATAATAATTATAATAATTATAATAATTATAATAATTATTAATTTTAACATTAATAATTCATTTTAAACAAATAGATTTATTATATTGTTTAATCCAAAGATTCGCATATCCTTGTATAAACAAGGTTATTTATGGTAATAAAAGTACGCGTTATAATAGTTATAATAGTTATAATACTGTTATAATACTGTTATAACACTGTTATTATACTGTTATTATACTGTTATTATACTGTTATTATACTGTTATTATACTGTTATTATACTGTTATTATACTGATACGACACTGTTATGATACTACTATGATACTGTATGATACTGCTATGATACTGCTATGATACTGTATGATACTGTATGATACTGTTACTGTTATGATTTTGAATTAATTTAATTTTTTTATCTAATCTAATAATTACTATGATAGGAAGTTCGTCATTTGATAAATGAAATTCCATACATGCGAAAGATCGATGATTTTACTTTTAAGGTTTTTGTTAAACAACAGATATGATGTTATATGATGTTACAGTTAATACAATTAATTTAGCTCTGTAATTAATTTGTAGTTAATTTTTAGTTAATATAGTAAGTAACATCAATCGCGTAAAACAAATTTTTGAGTAAAGTTCAATCAACTTCTAAATTATAACAAGTGTATGATAACCATTGTAGCAATAGTAACAAAAGTAACAAAAGTAACAAAAGTAACAAAAGTAACAATGATGACGATAGTAAATGAAATTTGAACACAGGTTTTTTAAAAAACCAAACAGGATTAAACGAATATATCAAATACAGCAATATGTATCAATATGTATCGAGATGTATCGTATGATCGTTATGTATCGTATGATCGATATGATCGATATGAGAAAAGATAAAGTCCAAGGAGAGATAAATAACAGAATTTCCATCTCCGCGGAATTTCCTGATGTAATATTATAATTAAAAAAACCAATCAAACTAGATCCGGTATAAACCGATAAAATATAGTACTACTAGGATAATATTATAATCGGTCTAGTTTTGTTAATTATTTGTACCACGAATTAATATGACAGTTTTTATCTCTTATCATGCATCTAGTAACACCGAATAGAAGCATGATAAAGGACAAAACAAACATGTACTAAAGAATTTTCGAAATATCTACATGGGTTTAAAAATTGGCGGGAAGATTCAATGGTGTAACCCATGAATTTAACAGGTGACCCTTTTTTATCATTTCGAGTACGAACTCTGAACTGGTTATTTAACTTTAATCCGCTCTTTGTTACACGAATGTTCTCAAAATCCGATTCTTGGTTCTCAAAAAGTCTTAATAATAAAGGCGTTATAAATTGTACAACCATCGTATTTTTTAAACGAACAAATGATTCGATATACAAAATGGATGGCGTATTAAACTTTACAGAATTATAAAGAAATCAAAAAATTTAAAATTATAACTCGGTTATCGGTTAAATGAGAGTAAATGAGAGTAAATGAATAAATGACTTAATGACTTGGTTTGGTGAAACATTATAATTATAACTTTAATATGTCAATGAATTTAAAATTCTTTTGGTACTGTACGAATGATATTACACAGTGCAATGTAAAAACAACTTAAAATGGGAAAAGTAATTTTGTCAATTTTTTTTGATGATGATAAAGAAACTTATACACAATATACCTTTTATAGTATTGAAATTTTTTTTTGGATAATTTTTATAAAAAAAATATATTCTTTGGAACTTTATATTATTGTTGGCAATTCAAGTTTTTTAAAAGATCATGATCATGTACATGCACGATGTTTTTTTTTTTTTTATAATTTATTTGCTTAATAAACTTATTTGAGTTATTTTGTGTATATTTTATTTTTGTTGAGTTTATTATATATTTGCTTTTATTTGGAAAATGGATTTATGTTTTGACGTTTAGGATATAAATTTCAAAATGAGGTTCCGTAATAGGTCAATGTATTTTTTTTTGTGCATATGTTGATTTATAAATAATGTAAATAGTATGTATAGTATGTAAATTGAGCTCACGGTGTTTCTATTACTGAATATTTGTAATCGGTTCTGTGTTGAGTTGTTGAGTATCGATATGCATTCAACAAGCAAAGAAAAAAAAGATATTAGTAAATATTTGGAGGAATAAAGATAACAGATTCAAACTAGTATATTTTAAGAAAACAATTAATACGAGAAAATTATGATTTTATTTGATTTTATTTTATTTGATTTGATTTGATTTTTATTTGATTTTTATTTGATTTTTATTTGATTTTTATTTGATTTTTATTTGACTTCATTACAATTGTTACAATATTGTTACAATCATTACAATCATTTACAATCATTACATTGAGTACATATCGGAAAGAGCATGCACGATAACCGGTAGTTTGCTCGTCATTACTCGTCAAATTACTTGACAAATTACTAGTCCATTACTAGTAAATTACTAGTAAATTACTAGTCAATCACTAGTCAATTACTAGTTAGTTAACATGTATTTTCAACAAATATAACCTGAAAAAGTTAATCATCATTCATCTTTACATCACTGATGTACGTGTTAAATGAAAAGTGTTTCAGAAAAATTCAATTCCCCTGCAGAAAATGACAAATTACAAGAGAATTGAAAAAAAAAAGATTTGTTACACAGTATCAGGTATAGATTTTATTAATTACAGTAGATTATTTAGATTGGTATATGAATGCATATATGAAAACTTATCTTTTTCATCTTTTGTCATGCGAATTTGATCTATACCTATACTGTATCTGTAAACGCGATAATACAATATGTAACCTGTTATTGTAATCTCTTGGCAACCATTTCCATCAGGAAGCGTTACCAAAGAATTTTCTTTTACACACTTTTTTTTTATTGGTGCAACATCACATTACATTACAATAATGATGATAAATTACTGCGACCCAGAACAGTATTGTTGCGGTTGTGGGAAGTTTTTTATATGTTGAACATTGTTTTTGGAATATTTAAAATAAATTGAGAAAATGAGTTTTTCACATGGTTAGTTTCCGAACACGAATCAAATAGAAATTTTTTTACCGGTATAAAATTTATATAGAATTTATACATCATATAAGAACTTTTTTAGGAATATAAGCAGAAAGAAAAACGTGGCAAAGATATCCAAAGATATCGAAGTGGATCATGAATATAAATAGTACAGTAGTATAATGTAGTATACAGTAGTATACAGTAGTATATACAGTCGTATATACAGTAGTATACAGTAGTATATACAGTCGTATATACAGTAGTATACAGTAGTAGATCAAAAAAAAACACGCATGCCCACGCGTATTTCGTTAACTTTTTCAAAATCTTAGTTTTTTTTTTTTAAAAAAAAAAAAAAAAAGATAACGCGACACAAAAATGAAATTTATCCTTTATCACTTTACTAAGGTTGTGTAATTATGACATAACAATGATAAGTTCTTATTTGTCGAATATAGGAAATAGTTTTAAAAATCTGGACCTGAAAGAAAATGTTGGTATACTGATTGTCCTACACAGTCAAGTCACATGGGGGCATTCTTGTTTTTCTGTACAACCTAAATAAAAATACCTTGATTTAGTGGTACAATTACAGTACTCTGAAGAACGCAGGGTACAGCTTTATAAGGGGGGAAAAAAAATGGGGCCTTTGTGTAGGTCTATCCGTTTAATGGATTAGTGGAAAATCGTTTATTTTCTTTATCTTAATCAAGTAAGTATTTTAACCCCCTATTTAACCAAAAAGGAAGCGCATGGTACTATAATTGGAATTAATTAATGTTCAATAATTTAAAGTATTAAAGTATGTTTATTTATGTTCATTACATATATATGTAACAATTGGATTTCGGAATTTATGATATTTAATACAGTATCAGTGTACTATTCAGAGTACTATCAGAGTACTATCTGAGTACTATCAGAGTATGATAGTTAATTAATGTAATTCATGATAGGTATATACTGTAGTAAGTATATAGTATTATTATATATATGATATATATATCAGATAATATTATAGTATATAGTATTATATAGTATGCAATATACTCTTAAATTTTATTTTTTTTAAAAACCACGATTTAATAAAAACAAACTCAAAATTTGAAGAAATTTGATAGTTTCATCATTTATTTATGCACAAATTTATTTTTTCCGAAAAAATTTAAAAAAATTGGCATATATTTAATATTTATTATTATTAAATTTATTATTAAATTTATTAAATTTATTAAATTTATTAAATTTATTAAATTTATTAAATTTATTAAATTTATTAAATTTATTAAATTTATTAAATTTATTAAATTTATTAAATTTATTAAATTTATTAAATTTATTAAATTTATTAAATTTATTAAATTTATTAAATTTAAAACGATTAAAAAAAAAAAAATTACACATCAAAGAATTTTTTCATAATTGGTTCTGCTAATAACTTAGTATTTAATTTTATTTTTAATTTTATGAAATTTATTTTTATCGGTTCACAAAAAAAAAATTCTTCCCGCGGGATTGTCGTAACATTCACCAAAAATAAATTTAATGAACAAAAACAAAATGGTAAAATTGTCTTTTAAAAGATCTTCAAGGGGGGATTCAACTTGACCAATTTGAATAAATTAAATTAATACTGTAATCTGTAATAATAACTTATATCTTATCATGGTTATCATGCTGTCATGGTTATCATGGTTTATCATGGTTATCATGGCTATCATGGTCTATAAGTTTGGCCAATAAAATTACGTCGTTGTCAAATAGATAACATAGAAAAATAGACAAAGTAGACAAAATAGACAAAATAGACAAAATAGACAAAATAGACAAAATAGACATTCACTTGAATGTATAATAACAGATAATAATCATAAATAATAATAATAATAATAATAATGAGCATTTTTTTTTACATTTTATTTAATATTTTATCCATTTTATCAATTGTATTATACAAACCAAGATGTCTTATCTAATAATTAAGAAATTGCTTAGCCATCGACTTTAGGCTTATTCTGCTATAAATGAAAGAACAATGGACATTTAAATGATCGATTTTTGTACATACTAAAAAACATTTGGACTAAAAAAAGAAATCTTTTCTATCTAGCTTTGTTTTGAAAGAAAAATAAACCCTGCATGTGTTTATTTTTTGTTTTTGTTTTTCTTTTTTAATATCAGAACTGAAAAAAAAAACTCGATATTTTGACATTATTTGTTTATTTGTTTGGTTAGGGTGTATTTAGTTTTTGTTTATATTAAAATGGATTGTCCATCAAATATTTATTGTTTATCTATGTGGCGCAGTCATTTCAACTTGTAGCCTTGTATTTCGAAAAAAATTGAAAATTATTTTTTTTTTTTCCTGCAAAGTAACTTAAAAAAATTAATAAATATTGATAAAGCTTACTCGCTAATTTTTTCATCGTAAAATAAAGACAACTTCTTTTTTTCTTTTTTCTTTTTTTCTTGTCGCATTGCATAACACCAATGTATGTGCTGTACAGTACATACGTACGTACAGTACGTACGATATTCAACATATATATATATATATAACTTGATTAACAGCACCAATGAAAAATGCATTTTTTTTCGAAAGTAAATATATATATATATTTTAATACTATTATAATACTATTATATTATAATAGTATTATAATACTATTTTAAATACTATTTTAATACTATTTTAAATACTATTTTAATATTATTTTAAATACTATTTTAATATTATAGCATTTAATCATATTATTTAATAGCATTTAATCATATTCTAATAGTATTTTAATAGTATTTTAATAGAATTTTAATAGAATTTTTTAATACATAGTATTTTATCACATTTTATGGATCTCGGATATGGCGCCCTCTCATTGAACATGAAGGGGAACAAGGTGCAAGCAAGATACGTTTGGTTGGTAAATTATATTACTTCACTTCTGAAAGTAGTAACATTCGGATAAGTAGTTAAATACAGCCGGCATAGCATACATCACACCGCAGAACAGATTATTGGTCATTTCTGAACGAATCAGGAAAGTTACTCCAAACTTTATCAGTTATAATATGATAATCTTCCTGTGTAAGCAAAACAAACCAATTAAACGTAAATTCATCAAGATACATTTTTTAATATATTAGAAAATCCTTGTATTTTTTCTTGAACGATTTTCACTTTATATTTATTTTGATCATCTTTATTAAAATCATCATCATTAAATTAATTTCTGTAAGTATTTACGCTCATCATTCTAATCATCGGTTGGTTATAATTAGTTGGTTCAATAAAGTATGATCGACTAAGCTTGTCATAAATTCTTCCGATCAAAAAAGGTAAAAAAATTTCAATAAATTTGTTGTACCTTGTTTCAAGTCAATGTTAAATATATATCACAATGTTATATATTACAAATTTGAAATGAATTCTTAAAAAGAAACTTCTACATTCAATTATATTCAACTATATTCAATTATATTCAATTATATTCAATTATAATCAATTAATCAAGTATCGTTAAAGTTATTACAGTACAGCAGTAATATAGTACGTAATACAGTAATACAGTAATATAGTAATATAGTAATATAGTAATATTTAATTTTTTAACTTTTTGGTCATGAATTTTTTATACACGTATACGTAATACGTATTATCTCCTGATTCTTACCTTGATTTACATGTCACAAAAATACTTATTAATGAAGAATTTATGGGGTGAGAGAAAAATGTCTGGATAATAAGTTTCATGATATTGATAAATTCGGTTAACAAATCTTTTCCTTTTAAATAACAAGCCGGAGAGAACAAAGGAGTTCAATTTTTTTATAATTCCACCAATTCAAGTTTTTCCCGCGAAAAAAAAATTATAAAAAAATACGTAAGTTATACGTAAATTGTTACGTATACCTACGTACAACTACGTACTTCTAACGTACGTACTTTTTACTGTATTACTACCTATTACTACCTTGTTACTACGTATCACTAACGGAATATTATTATGTATTATTTTTTTTTGAAACACATATTCGGATAATTTAATTAACATTATTAACTGTAACTGTTAATGAAACAATTCAAATATAACAATATATTGACAAATATCGAAAATATCGACAAATATAATAACGATACGGATATTTATTGATGTTATATAATATTTTGTTTTCAAAGAGATTCTCCTTATATAGCGTATAAAGAATTTCATTCTATCAAACTATCGGAATCTCTTTTAGTTGTATCCGACGAACACGACCTTATCTAATTTTACAGAGTTAAAAAAAAAACTATTAACTAATTTTGTTTCAATCCTTTAGCTTTTTTTTTTTTTGTTAATGATAAGGATTTATTAAGTTCGTACATAACAAATCACAAATGTAGATAAAATAAATAAATTTGATGCATATATATATCTAAATATCTGATGTATTTATCTGATGTATCTTGATGTATCTGATGTGTCTGATGTATGTATGAAGTATGCGATAATCTTATTTATGTCTTTATATTTCTTAGCTTATCAATTTAATAAAGGAATTGCCCCTGCAAATTATATTATAAAAAAATTATAAGATTACGAAATCCATTACAACGCATCAGTAATATATCAGTAATATAATTTTTTTGTAAGTTCTAGAATTTTTAAGAGACAAAAAAAAAAAAATTCCGTATAACATTCCACGCTCCTTTTAAGTAACACTTTAATAATGTACAGTACGTGCGAACACGTTTACGTACGGTACTTTTTTTGTTCCCCTTGAAATACAATATATATGATAAAGATTATCAATTTTTTTATGTAATGGAAGCAACCTTCGAATTTCTTACAGTAAGCGAATTTTTTTAAGTTTTAATTTATGTTCAACATCCTCATTATTCCCTCTCTCCCGCATTTTAAAATATGCAAATAATAAAAAAAAATTGGACCGATCTACATACATGCATATAATGAATTACGTGTATACAAAGTGATTAAACACGATTTTTAATCTAGTCACTTACACGTACGTACGTACTGTACGTACAGTACGTGCTGTACGTACCTAAACTGTACACATTTTTCAAAATTTAACAAGCCAGCAAAATATATGAATGTTAAGCCATAAAGTTTTTAAAAAATATTTACAAACATACTCAAATGTTGGGGTGGCTTAGCAAAAGATGGTACAAATGTTTTGCTTAGAGCATGGAATGTGCCTCACGAATGGCTTATTATAACAGCCATGTTATGGCGATGGTATTATTTGCGTTACTTTAGATTCTAGAAGAAATTTTATAAAGATCTCTATCGTTTTTTTTTTTTTTTTTTTTGCACAAACGACCCTAATTTCTTGGGTCTCATTTACTATAAATAATAATAGCTTAAATATAATAATGTAATAATGTAATAATGTAATAATGTGTATAACGTGTAATAATATAATAGGGGCAATCTGTATGGCCCTATATTTTTCTAAAATCGATTGTACAGTACGGTACAGTACGTACGTATCCTTTTGTTATTAACTTAAAATTTATTCACAAATATTCACGGTTTGTGTTCTAATTTTGGGGGTTGTATTCTAATTTTGGGGATATAGATTATAACACTTATTAATATTATTATAATATTATTATATTATTATTATATTATTATTATATTATTATTATATTATTATTATATTATTATTATATTATTATTATTATATTATTATTGTTATTTAATATTACTATGTATATGTAATGTTACTACGTACCGGTATGTAATATTAATACTTAATGTTAAATGTTACTAATATTAGCAAACATCTAGTTTATTTATTTCACAAAAATCACAAGAAATTAATTGGATAGAATTCATGATTTCGAACAGGATTTAAATTTTATTGTAAAAGATAAATTCAATCATTACCGTAATTTACTAGTTAAAAAAAAAAAATGCAATTAATGATAAATATAACATTTCCATTACAAGATAATAGGTCATTCGCGCGGAGTTTTTAGATAAAAACGAGCAGATCATCCATAAATAGGAAATAGGATCGGTTACCCACACGACAAACTTTATTGTCAACAAGTTTGTAGTTAGATCCCGAGAACTGAAAAAGCCTAAACACCTTCAAAGGTAATGATGCACGCCAAGTTATCAGACAGTTATATACACCATCAGTTATTATATACATCATCAGTTATCTGTTATATACACCATCAGTCATATACTCATATACACACCATCATCAGTTAAATATCATCAGTAATTTACCAGTAAATAATAATAATAATAATAATAATAATAATTATTATTATTACATTATTATTATATTATTATTATTATATTATTATTACATTTATTATTACATTTATTATTACATTTATTATTACATTATTATTATATTATTATTATTACTATTATGATTATTATTAATTACAGTATTATTATTTATATACAAAGAAAGGAATGTCAAAGGAAAGAATGTGTTTTTAAATTATTATTAATATTGATTGTGTTTCTAAAATAGATGATATTAACCGAATCAAGGTGTTTGTTTCGATGTATGATCGGATATTATAACTTTCTCGTGTGGAATTAACTTTTTTTAAAAAACATTTAAACATGCGGATAGTTAATGAGATAACAAACAAAAAAATCAAAAGTTTGCCTGCAAAGATAAATTTTTGTTAAAAAAAATTTGCAAATAAACAAATATAACCAATGCAGGAATTTCTATCTTTCGATAGAAAATAATACATAAGTATACTGTAATATTTGTCAAATTTTCCTTTTCAAACATAAACATTCAAAATAATGTGATTGTTTTATCACAATGATTTTTTTTTTTTTTTTTTAAAAAAAAAAAATTATTGTCTACACACATGTTATTCATGTTATTTCAGGCTTCCAAACATTGAATGCAATTGAACAGTAAATTGAAAAAGTAAATTGGACAGTAACAATAATTGAACAGGTAAATTGAACAGTAAAATTGAACGAATTGAACGAACAAATAACAATATAATTCTTATGCGGGTGGTTAATCAAACTTCAAGTAAGTAAAGATCATCAATTTGTTGCTATTTTGTTGATCTTTAGGCGTGGCGAGAGCTCGTGTTTGCTTGTCATTTTTAGTTTTCGATTCATTATTAGGAGCATTTAATTCTTTATTCTCAGAATATAATTAGTCGGAGTCAGAATATCTCCTTGACCACAACTGGTTCATTAGGAAAAGATTAATATGTTTAATTCGCGCGTGTTTACTTGATTTATTTATCATGTACAAAAAAAAATAATTATACTGTAGATCTACAACAGTTGAGATTGTTGTAATTATAATTAATTATTATCGGATAATGTATGTGATACTGAAATAGTTAGATAGAGTAAACTGTAAAGTTAGTTTTTTTACAATAAATACAGTAAGCAATAATTACAATAATTAAAAAAGTAATAAAAAAGTAATAATCAAAAAAAAAGTAATTAAAATAATTTAATCACAATCATTTTAAAATCACATAAATCACATTAATAATCACAATCCCTTAATGCACGATATATGCGCAATATATGCGTAATATGTCGATTTAATAATTAGATATCCGAGATAAATAAAAAAAGATATCGCGACAAGGGTTCGCTTATCTATAACTTAATGGGTTATATTCATGGAGTGTTTAACTATAGCTATATACAATTATGACTTTTTTTTTTAAACTATATACTCTGAAGAACTATTAGAACAGGAATATTATAGTTTTTTCTACTTAAATATCTTATATCTTAAAATATCTTAAATATCTTAAATATTTTTTAATACAATAAGTTCGTTCATGCTACTTGCATACCAGCGCATACCAGTAAATATCAACACACTATCAACTATATCAACTATCAACACGCTAGTTCAGTGACAAAGTCTAAGAGAGTGACAATATTTGATAAAAAAAAAGGGACCAAAGGAAATAATACCTTTATTACTACCTTCAAAAACAGAAATTTCATTTATTTTGTACTAACCTTTATTTCCAAAAAAAAACCGAAATTTTTTTTTTTTTATATATAGTTAGCATGTTAATTGAACCTTTTTACTAATTAACATTATTGCATTCAAAAAATTATTATCAAATTTATTATCGCGTGGACGATTTACTTTTTGGTCGATAATTAGATTATGACCCCACATTTATGAGGCGGCAAGACCCGAGATTTACCCGCGTACTATAACGCCCATATCAACGCCTAAATAGGATTTTAGAAGATTCTGAATAAAAAATCCTATAAAGTTATTAACTATACATTTAGTTTATAAAGTAAAATAATACCTTTAAAAATTTTTATATATATTGTAAGTTATTTTGGTAAAATTAGTCTAGTAAAATTACCCTAGTAAAATAGTAAAATAGTAAAATAGCAAAATAGTAAAATAGTAAAATAGTAAAATAGTATAAGAAACAAGGAAGTCTATTATTATTATTTCAGGCTTTGACTCATAAGGCGCTTTATACGTAGCCCTATTACTGTACATGTATATTACTGTATATTACCATATATTGTTGTATATTACTGTATTACTGTATTAAAAATATAAAATATATATTTATTATAAAAAAATATTTATAATAAAATGTATAGTATAAATTTAACACCATATGGTTTAACATCATACTGATATAGTATTAGTAAGTCAAGATTTGACTGACCAAGAAGACAGTAACGTACAGAGTTCATTTTTGACCTAAGACACATTTGTTTATGAATTATAACTGCGCCAAATAAGAAATTTTTTAATTATTAATACTATTGAAACAAAGAACATTTCCAAAAAATCAAAACATTTTTTCCAGACTTTTGTATCACAAAAACGTGAGTGATGTGGGTATGGTGGATACAGGATACAGAGGATACAGAAAGTTCCAATCCTATCTTACGCCTTTAACCTCGGAAATCGGAAGATTGTTTTTTGTTTCATATGTTTCATGACCCATAATCGTAACCCTTTTTTTTAAAAAAAAAAAAAAAAAAAAAAAAAAAAAAAAAAAAAAAATTTGAAATATTTGAAATACCGTAAATACCGTAAATACCGTAATAAAAAATTACCTAATATCGGTGTGAAATTATCCGATCAATCAACTTTACTCTGTTTCGTTCCTTTTCATAAAAACTTTTACATTTCAAGCATTTGTATATGATCTCATTGCATGACTGACCCACATTAGTTAAAAGTATTTTTTTTTAAAGTAGATTTTAGGTAAAGAAAACGCAAGTTTTTGGTGTTTATTTGATGTTTATTGATGTTAAAGGGTCACGCAAAAAAAAAAAAAAAAAAAAAAAGAAATCAGTTATCAATATTATAAAAAAATATCAGTTTATTAATATTATAAAAAAAAAGTTATCAATATTATATTATTACCGTATATTGAAACCGATCAGACTAGAACCTTTCAATAATAAAAAAATAAATATAAAAAAAGAATAAAGATTTAAGGTTTTATCCATTGTCACCGGATTTAAGCAGAAAAGTGCATGTAAAATGATTGAGAATAACGTAATTTCATAGAACAACATAGAACAACGCTTCTTTTTTCCTGCATTTTTGTACACAGAAAATTTCTGCAAGCACATATATAATTACAACCAACCTAGGATAAACTAAGAATTCCACAACGTTGTGAATTATTTTCATGCATTGTTGTTAAAATACTTTTCAACAAGATAAATCCGCGTACATTCATAACAGATAACAGATAATATAACGATAAATATAACAGATAAAGATAACAGATAAATATAACGATAAATATAACGATAAATATAACGATAACAGATAACAGTTAAAAAAATTTTCACGTAAAAGTATGTCACTTCCTATTAAGATTTATTAAGATCTATTAAGATGCGTGTGTGATTCTTCAAACCTTAATTCTTTTTTTCATTCATACAGATCATATGATATATTTTCATTAAACCAGTCACCAAAAGAAATTTAGCGCACTAATAGAAAAATAGTAATTACGTTAATATTACGATATTTGATATCATTAATATCATTAATAACTTAAACTGTATATTATAGGTAACTCAACGAACTAAAATAACTAAAATACAAAAAAAAAAAAAAATGTATGTCACCCTGGTATTGATATCATTTATTTGATAACAAATATGTAAGTTTCAATTTATTATATTTAGTAAAGTTATAGATAAGTTCCACACAAATTAACATTCAAGTCCCAAAAGCAACAGTAATTTATCGTTAGAAACTCAAAAGGAAATTATTGTTATATTTTGTTTAGAATCTAAAAAATAAAAAATATAAAAAATAAAAATAAAATAAATAAATAAAATAAAATAAAATACTGATAAAAACGCGGAGATATCCAGATATCCCCCGCAGTAACTGGAAATTTTTTATAATTTTTTAAAATCAAATCACATTTTTTTTATTACATAAATAAATTGCAAAAATTACATGATTTAAAAACTACCGGTAGTAGCAAAGAATATAGTATTTGATCTACGTTTTTTAAACACACATATTAAACACACATATTTATTTATCTATGATACTGTACAATATACTAAAACCAAAAGTTAAAAAAAAAAAGGTGACCTATAGTTTTTTTAAAGAAAAGAAAGCCAATAACCCCAAAGAATTTATCACAAAAGTAGATAACGATAAGCGTAAGGTGGGCACGAAGGCTAAAATTGGATTCTCTTATAGAAATCTATTTAATAAAACGATTAAGTGGCTTTCTTTACTTTTTGTAAAACAGATTACTGTTATACTACATAATTCTTTTTTTTTTTTGAAGTGACGATAAACCATGGGAGAGTAAAGAGAAAAAAAAATTGAATCTTGAATGGGGATTTAATTTGGTCACTATGTGACTAATAAGAAATTTATAAAACGAAAAATAATTTGAATGACGCGATAAATATTGTTTATTAAATAAATTAGGTGTGATAAAACAGAAATATTACTTACGTAGGTTACAAATATCAGGTATCAGGCATGTAGACTGTATGTAGTATGTTTACATGATTATATCACTATCTCATTATATCACGAAATAAACTTTCCTCTATCTGCTATGATTAAATCTATCTTAAACTTACCGGTATTAAAGCATAATATAATAGAATTTTGGTAATAGGTAATAGGTAATATATAATAGATTCGGGTAGAAAATAGCATATAATATAAATACAATATAAATATAATATAAATATAAGAATAAGTATTTCGCGCGAGAAATTTAGAATCTTGTGCGCGCGTTCGTTCCTCAGTTTCAGACTCTTCAGACTCTTCAAACTCTTAAGGTATTATTATAAAATTTGTGATATGTAAAATTTCTTTTATTCATTAGTGATAAAGACGCACCAAGTATTTGCTATACATATCAGATATATCAGATATAGGGTAATCTTTTTACATAAAGACAATCTTTCCCTACACACTTACCCTGCCCTACACCATCATTGTGCGACTATAATACGTAAAAGTGAGAGTATAGTTAATAATATACTACTATAGTTAACATTAGAATTAATATATCAGATATAGTATTAGCATAATTAACAAAAATATATATATATATATATATAATATCTGATATACAGTATGTCGTATGCGTATAATTTATATCTAAGAATTTTCGGATCAATCATTATTTAGCTTCGAGATTTAATATTACAGTATATGCTAATAAAAAAAAGCAATTCAAACAATAATTACAATTTGAGTCACCATTTTTATGAAAATCAAATCATCCCCAAGTATTACCGGTAGTCACCCTCTTTTTTTTAAATAGAAATTTTTTTTTATATTATGCTTAAAGTAACAATATATAACAATATATGCGATATATGCGTTTACTTTAAAAATTTAAAATCAAATACGTACAAAAAAAAAAAAAAAAATTAAAAAAAATAAATAAAAAAAAAAAAAAAAAAAAAAATTTTTACCAATTTTTTACAATTGCTACAATTACAATTACAAATTTATAATGAAATACTTTTTCTAAAATTTTTTTTTTTTTATATACTACTTATATATAAATTTAAAGTATAAAAAATCTGGAACAGTCGTCAATCATAATCGTCCATCTGTTTTTGAAATGAGCTCCTTAAGTACATTTCAATTCAATTAATCTTTGCGGCCAGTAAATTGTATAAAAGACACAATAAATCGACCTACCCAATCCTCTGTTTTTTGTCAACAAAATAAATATTCTATATTCATTTTATCGTTCTTTTCCCTAAACTTGCAACTTTCAAGAGGCAAATTTAGAGTGTATGTACGCTTCTTCTTTTGTCATATGATATATAAATAACGGTTTTTTTTTAAAAAAAAAAAACTTTACATAAATAAAAATAAAAAAATATTAGATATAGAAATAGAAAATATATATATATATCAACAGAAACAACAACAGTTCAACAGTTTTAAAAAAAAAAAAAAAACACAAACGTCTTTTTGATACATAACAATAATAATAATAATCAAATATCTCTTTTTTTTTTTTTTTTCTTATTTTCACTTTTATTAGAATTTTCGTTCACCGAAAAAATTATCGCTAGTAGTGGTAACGTATCTTTTTTCTTTTTCTCGCGCATATTTTTTTGTAAGTGAAAAGAGTGAAAAGAGTGTGAAAAGAATGAAAGAAAGGTTCGAAAAAGGCCAGCTTCGTTCAATAATATCTAGAAATATCTAGATAATATTAAATGATTCGTTTTTATTTTTTCCTTCGAGATAATTTAAAAAACAACTGTCGATAAGTCGATAAGTCGATAAAGAAAATCAACAACTTCATTAACCCTCATTAACCCTCGTTATGGTTAACCCTTATTAGCATTAGTTACGGAAGTTTTTTTCTTCACGGTTTCTGTTTCTTCTTACAGTTTTTTTTTTTTTTTATGATGATCATACTAGTTTCTGATCATAATCTGATAACCTCACTAATCATTTATGCCGACAGGTTACCCAGTATACCTAGTAATGATCTGTACCCCTTATTTCTTTTTCCCACATTTAAAATTATGCAAATTTTTTTTTTTTTAAATCATTCATTCATTCATTATTCACTCAAACTCAACTCACTCACTCAATCACTTACTTTGTGCAAAGGAAAGATTTTTTTTCACAATAACAAGGATAAAAAATACTAAAAAAAAAATTTTACTCTTTTTTTATATAATAGTTTTCTTATTATAACTATTATAGATTCGTTTTATTATGACCGAACTCGATAATACCGCCAACAGTTTAGTAGGAATGTCTACTGCCGACTGGCATTTACGCATGAATAACATGACTAATAATCGAAATTATTCGTATCCACCACAACATCAAACAACCCATCATCATCATCAATCTCAACAACAAGCTCCACCAATGCATCATCAACAACAAACTTCTCCACATAATTATCAAAGGCAATTACCTCCTATTGGAAATCATGTTTCGGGCCCTGGCAATAACTTGATGAGTTCTCATAGTCCCATCACTTATAATGCCAATCAATATTCTCAAACATCTATAAAGAATGAATCAACTTCAAACCAAGTTAATAATTCATCCCCAAACGTATCATCAGGAGTTGCAACATCGATTGATGCTTTTGCTAATACAAGGAAATCCTCTGCTACTACGACTCCAATCACGTCACCAACAAAAAATCCTCAAGATCTCGTGATTGAGACACATGTATCTGGAAAACCACCCTATTCTTATGCTACTTTAATCACCTATGCGATCACAAATTCGCCTAACAAACAACTTACGTTAAATGAAATTTATAATTGGGTTATGGAGAACTATCCTTATTATAAGACTGCTGGCACTGGATGGAAGGTGAATACGCGTTTTAATTTAAATTCAATCAATCAATCATGTGACTTTTTTTAAAAAAATATATATATATATAAACTTATATATATATAAAATATATATATATAATGTGTATATAATATATATATATAATATTATATAATTATATAATTAATTAATTATAATTAAATATTATAACTAAATGATATAATTAAATATAATTAATTAATTAAATATAATTAAATATATAATTTTAATTATAATATATTAATAATAATATAAATTTTTACAATATTTAATAGAATTCAATTAGACATAATTTGTCTTTGAACAAGACATTTGTCCGTGTTCCACGTCCGATTAACGAACCAGGAAAAGGATCATACTGGACTGTTGATTTTAGGGCTGCCGAGGCTGAGCAACAACATCGTTCTCGAAGTCGAAACAATCGATCTTCAAGTGATCCAACTCCTTATCATAGACCTGAATCATCATGGTATGATAATCGTAGATATAGAGAACCAATGACAACGGTAACTGAAATGGGTAGACCCTATTTTGATGTTAGTCAGTATGGTAGTATGACTAGTATGCCATACCGACCAATGCGTTCTCCACGTAGTTATACTCATGCAACTATGGGACAACCTTATCTCCCAGCACAAGGGCTTGGAGGAGGTGCCGGTATTACTAGTACACCACAACAAATGCCTTATGCCGGTGCTGGCATCGGTAATCTTGCCGTAGCAAACTATGATATTACTGATTATACGAACATTCATGGTCATCCTACTGCAACCGCTCACGTAGATGGACATAATTCTACTGCATTTAGTGGATATGGAACTCATTCAATTTATCAACCACAAATGTCAACACATCCAACAGATACCAATACAGCGGTGGCTCATTCTTCTTTTGTTTAAAAAAAAGAATAATGTGAGAACAAGGAAGACTTCAGACTTCTTGAAGAATACTTGTCTTTTATCGAAAAAAAAAAAAAAATCACACAAAAAAATCCAAAAAAAATTTTATAATCCACACCTGTACAGTAATTCTTTTACATAAAATATATAAAATATATATAGTATATAGCTTAATAGGATTTTAATTAGGGTTTTTATGGCTATATATGTAAGCTTAAAGCTTTCATATATAATGAGTTTTATGAGTCCTTACCTATGACTTTTAAAGTTTTTATGTTTACTTTTTTTTTTTTTCTTGTACCTTTTTTTTTTCTCTCTTGGTCATTTAGTACCATATTGTACAAATTCCAAAGAATTTGTTTTTTTTTTCTTAATCTTTTTCTCTGGCTTTGGCTTTCAAAAAAAAAATTCATTACATTTTCTTGGCGTAAAATCTGAATATATATTTTTTTCTTTATATACAATTACATACTAAATAGTCTAGTTTTATATATATATATCTTTTTTTTTTTTTTAGTACCATATTTTATAAATTTCAATGTATTTTTTTTTTTTTTTTTAATTCATTACATTTTCTTGGCGTAAAATCTGAATATATATTTTTTTCTTTATATACAATTACATACTAAATAGTCTAGTTTTATATATATATATCTTTTTTTTTTTTTAGTTTCATATATACTTTTCTCTCATATTAGTTCTCATTTTTTTTCCCGTTTTTTTTTTTTTTTTTTTTTTTTTTTTTTTTTTTTTTTTTTTTTTTTTTTTTTTTTTTTCATTGTTTCATTTTTTTTTCGCGTTTTCTCTTAACCGACGTAGGTTAACCAAAGCGCGTTAAAAGTTGAAAAAAAAAAAAAAAAAAAATCAATACCATCATCATAAATACCAACATCATTCATTACACTCTCAATACATTTTTTTTTATATACATTGTAATAATTTGCAAATGATGCTGGATGAGATTGTTTATATTAATTAAAATCACAAACAAAAAAACGAAGATTTTTTTTTATTTTTTGTAGTCATAATCTTTTATTTTTTTTTTCTTGTTACTAATACTTAATACTTAATATCAAAACGAAAAAAAAATATATATATATACAACTTTTACCGTGTATCTCTTTTAACGTGTGTATCTTTGAAGTGTGATTTGAATTGAAATTGGAATGATTGAATTGAATTTGAATTGAAATTGAAATGATTGAATTGAAATTGAAATTGAAATTGAAATTGAAATTGAAATTGAATTGAAAGTAACCGAGTTCCTCCCCCTGCATTTTGACAAATAAATATTTATGGTACATTGAAAATAAAGGAAAATAAGGAAAATTATTTTTCAAAAAGATTTACATTGAGGGAAATTATGATTATTTTCCAAAAGATTTACAAACAAATGTAAAAAACAAATAAAAAAAAAAAAAAACTTTCAATTATCAAAACATTTACGCGTCTGAAGTAATCACGAAAAAAGAATATAACAGATAAAGTAACGTAATATTCTATTTCTACCATTCACGTGATTTATGACAGTTTGATGATCTCTAAATATATATAGATATATATATTATGTAATAAATTTAAAAAGATTGGTCAAAGTTTTCGATTTTCTTAATGCATTTTTACGGCCACTACTCTTCTTTTAATAATAGATGATGATAAATAACTCCTAAATTGGGAGGAAACGATCCAATTATTCGGCCATTGCCGTCATTTATTAATGGGCAAAAGCATATATGATCTGCATTCTACGTTTAAAAAAATTTCTCTGCATAAAGTTTATTAGACTAAAGACATGAAATAGCATGTATTAACATGAAATTTACCCACGAAATAAAATAAATTAAAAATAAAATATAAATATATCTTTTTTTTTTACTAATTAAATAAATATATAGTATAGATTTTCTTTTTTTTTCAAAAGAAAAAAAAACGCATTTATCATTTATCGTTTATAATTTATCATATATCATATATCATATCAGATATATATCGGTTATAATAATAATAATAATAAAAACAAAAAAAAACATCGTTATTATCGTATATTATCGTTATTAAAAATTTATTATTCCACATAAACAGTATAATAATTATTTATAAGCATCACATATTGTTTGTAAATGCGTTCTTTAAATTGTAAAGATCGAATGCGTATTTACGTAAATAAGTACGTACGTACGCACGCACATTCGGTTTTTTCCCCTTTCTCTTTAGAATTACTAAATTGGTCAATCAACTTGTCTCCCTTTTTTAATTCTAAACCCTTTTCCGTTTCACCCGAAAAAAAATAATTAAATTTTATAGGATAAAAGGTCCCTCCTTTATTTTTTATTATTGTAAAACTTTCCATGTTTAGATGACAATCGTATTTTTTTTCTTCATGAAGTGAATGTTTGTAATGAAAAAAAAAAAAACAATAGACTAATTTTTTGTCATAAACTCGCATAAACTTGCGAAAAGTATGTCAATGAATGGTAATTATTATTCATACCCGGTACTACATACGCATATATCGTTAAAAGAGACGAAATATATCAATTTTTTTTTTTAATAAAGGTTTTCCGAAAAAAAGAAAATTCTTTTTACTTTTTTCGCTGTGTAACATTGTGTGGTGAAATCCTTTTTAAATCCTTTTTTAAATATTTTGATATCTCAATACCGATACGTAAGTAAGTACAGTACGTACGTACGTACGTATCAGTATACTTTTTTTGTTACTTTTTTTTATTCAAGTGAATGCATTACTAAAATTAGTGATTTAAATAATAAAAATCAATTATTCAAAAAAAAAAAAAAACGTGATATTTTGATCACAAGATACCACCATATCTCTTCGAACATATCCCTCACCTCCGATCTTTTGACGGGTTAAAATAAACAAAAAGAACCCTGCAAAATATTTACATTTTAAAGGTGATATTTTTGTTAGGTGATGTGTTTTTTTTTCCTAAAATAAATAAAATTCAAAAATCAAAAAAGAAAAAAAATATAGATATTAACCAAACTAAATTTGGGTAAAGTCAATTAGCCCGAGAACCCTTCAAGGTTTTTATTTATGTTTACATGCAAACTTATATGCATATCACCTTTAAAATTTAAATATATATAGATAAACTCTAACCGAATGCTGGGGCAAAGTATAATAAAGAAGGATTAAAAAAAAGGTCACCTCACTAGTTCTTAACAAGTAATTTTTTTTTTTTTGATATACCAGTATTAAATTTTTGTTCTCACACATCAGTTTAAAAAAAGGTATCGTACAACCATATGCTTTTACAATTTACCTAGAAAAAACATATATATGAACAAAAAAAAAAAACACGCAATTTATAATAATATATTACAATTTTAATAATAAAATTGATTTTTTATATTTTATTAAAATAAATTGGCAATGCAATTAAGTTTTTTTGGAGTACATGGCTATACCGACACGTTACAGTTATACGTAAGTACATAAGTTATGCATTTTTACTTAATTTAAATGACAAGCCAAAAAATTATCTTGCATTAAAAATCAGGTTTTTTTTATCTTAAGTATTACGATATCTACATTATCTCATTTTTTTTTTTTTCGAATACGTAATATCAATAATATTAATAATATTAATAATATTAATAATAACAGATAATGATATATAACAGTTAATAATAATGATATTAATACAGTAAATAATATTAATAAATAATGTTAATAATAATAATGTTAATATCCAGATATACAGATATAGTATACGTAATGATTGACATAGCTCACTTGTCAAGAAACATGAAACTTACTATTCAAAATTTCTTTAATCACAAGTAAAATGGTCATTGACTATCTTGGAAATTTGTTTTATTTTGGAATTGATCTCCTAGAATGAAATTTCCCAAATTCATTGACTAAAATTGCGAAATAAGAGGCTTCGAGAATTTAAATGATAATTCGTATTACATTATTTCATGTTGGTAATCCAAGTGTCACGTATCATTAAAGCCTGTTTTCAAACAAGGAGTTTTTTTTTACTTACTTAATGGTTACGTTCAAGTCTAGGTTAGGTTAAAAATGAAAAATTACTTATTCACTTTAAAAAAAAAAAAAATTATTATCAACAAAGAAAAATCCGGTAAAATGAATTGGTAATTGAAACAAGGGTTACTTGAATAATTTCTTGTTTTGGTAAAAATAGGCGTCGTTGTGTACTAACTACTTTTTAATCTATTACCAAATTTGTCTATAATTTCATGGTGAATTGTCCCACAAAAAAAAAATACGTAATGAATAGTTAAATATCGGGAAAACTTTGTGTAGTACAAATTTGTGATCTTATTTATTTATTTGTGTTACTTCTTTATCTTTTATCTTTAAAAAAAAATCTTAGTACACAAAGGTTGAATTATTGATCTTTTTTTAAGTTTATTTTTTTTTTTTTGGTACTCGAGAAATATCTTATCTCCGAACTACGGAGATAATTCTTCCTATTACCACAATAATCTTTCTTTTTTTGTATATTTCATCAAATTTGCAACTCGAATGCTGCAACTCGAATGCTTTCGAAATTGTGTTCAATTTTAGATAAAGTAACGTAATATACTGTATATCTGATATTACACATTACATTTTTATTACAATTACGTTAAATTACGTTAAATTGCGTTAAATTACGTTAATTACATTAATTACTTTATTAAATTTAATTACATTTATTACGTTAATTGTGTTAATTACGTTAATTATGTTAATTATGTTAATTACATTAATTAAGTTCGTGCTAATACATTAATACATTAATACATTAATACATTTAATACATTTAATACCATTCCAAAAATTTCAAAAGATACTCAAAATGATATTCCTATGATGCTCCTAAAATGCACGTTGACGAGATCATACTTAATTCTTTTTGATTTAATTGCAAATGATGAGAAATGAGTGCGTCGCGCACGGACTGAGAATCAAATTTCACAAGTATTTTCGGTACATCGATTCCATGAATATTAAAGATTATCTCTTTGATTAACATTCATCTTCAAGATAAAAGGAGAAAGAATTAACCGATATGCATTCACTGCATGCATTTCCACTCTTTTGGTTCTAATTACTCTTCAAAAAAACCTGTTTTTTTGATTAATCTCAATACTGATACAGTACACTTATAGTTAAAAGGTTAGTTGAAAAAAGTTTAGTTAAACCGGTTAGTTAAAAAGGATAAAGCGTTGGGTTTGATTTAGGCGGGAAGATCATATACTTCCTCAAATACTAACCATTTGTGTTAATTCTCTTTAATGTATATAACAGATAAATAAATCTTTTTTCTTTTAAGAAATACGTATACGTAATCGTCAAATTAAATTCTTTATTTTTTGCTTATGACTTTTAAAATCATAATATTTCTATTTATTTAAACGATCAAACCGTTATTCATGAAATTATCACCAATGTCATGCATATTTATTTGTGTGTATCAAAAAATATTACGTACGTACGTACTGTACGTATCAATGTTATCTTAACATACATACTCAAATAAAATCGGTATTTTTTTTCTTTTGATAATCGGCAATTTTTTATCAAAAAAAAAAACAACACTAAACAATTCACAAACATCCAACAACAACAACAACAACAACAACAACAACAAGAACCAAAAAAATATTATTAAATGATAAAAATGAATAAGGTTTACTAATTTAATTAATCTAATACGTTTACGTTACGAATTGTTACGAATTTTTACGAATTGTTACGAATTATTACGAATATACTATTAATACCAGATACATACTACGGTTTTCTCTTGATGAATCCTTTTGTTTTATTTACGTATTGGTAAGTAAATGCCAAGTTGCATTTAAGGAGATAAGAATTTATGTCTATTATTGGTTTAATTGAAGGATCAAAATTATTTGGTAATATAATTGAATCAAAGTAAATGTAGACTTGATTTATCACAATGTTAATTAAAATTTTATATTCGGTTTAAATATAAAAAATTCGGTGTATTTTTTACGTGAATAAATAAATTTCGTAGGATACATGCTTCTAATTTTTCTCAGTGAAAAAATATTTTTCTATTTGTTTACATGGTGAAATCAAATGAATAAATAATTATATTTTATTCAAATCTTTTAAATTGTTTGATAATTTTTAACTGGCGCTACCTTATATTGATTCAACAAACTTTGGACGCACGTATGTACGTACCAAAACTTCTCTTTGGTACATATTTGTAATCATAAGATCCTTTAGTCATGTGAGTGTATGTAAGGATTCATTATTATTTACATTTCATTATAAGAATTAATGCTATTTACGTGATGAGAAAGTTCTTGTGTTATAAAAATAGTTACCCGCACATGCCATAAAGTTTTTTTTTTAATCCGTATTCTAGACTAATGCTAAATAAAAATCCTAATAAAATTTATACTAATAATAACTGATACAAATCATAAGCTTTAACATCTCATTGGTTTTATTTTTTTTTTATTTCTTAAAGTTAATTGAATAAAAAAAAATCTATTCGTTCAAAGGATTTATTAATTTCTTATATTTATATACCGATATTGTTTGTATTCGAGATTGAACATTCTTTACTTCATTCTATGATTGATCGAAAATGATATAGTTATATAAATATATTTTCGATTTAAATTTTATCTATTGTTGAAAATCCATTTTGACAATTTACATCTAGCCAACGCTAACTATAAATCAGGCAATCCCTAACCTAAATCAGCCAATTTTTGTCGGCGAAATTGTGTTATACTACCCCCAGCCCATTATAGCCTGCAAATTTACGCACCTATGGTATTTTTACATCTATGTATGCTATCTCAAAAAACATACTAATTAATTAACCAGGTAAATATTCTACGCCCTTAAAAATTTTCTTCCTAAAACCTATCCCTAATCTTAACCATAATAAATTGTTATACAAAATTTAAAATATAGATAATATTAACCATAAAATAGGTGTAAACCGTCATAAGTGCGTTTCATAATAATTGAAAATTATTATTAATGAAATTTTTTTTTTTAGTTTTGCAGAGGCAGAGTTAGGGTGTCAACTATTTTTTGGAAAGTATTACTATAATTTGAACCGAGTTCAGAAACCAGTTTCATAAACCAGCTTCTGGAACCAAATTCTGGAATCAAGTTCTGGAATCGAGTTCTGGAATCAAGTTCTGATAATCAAACTAAGTCTAATCTAGGTTCGGAACTTATTACACAAGAATCTGGTTTAAAGGTTCATATAACAAAAATTTTGAACCGGATCCAAATTTTATCATCCCTAATTGCAGAGTTATAAAAAATAAATTAACTTTCATATCTCATATTTAGTGACAAGAGTCGAATGAAACTTATGCCGTTTGATTCCTCTCGATGAGAGGAATCGATTGGTATAAGTTTCATCCGATTCTTATCACTGGATCACGAGATATCACGTTACGTCATAATATCTCGCTTCATGTTACGAGACAACTTACAATACATGATTACGAACCAGAGAAAATATAGCAAAAGCAAAAAGTGGTTTAATAATTATTAATGACTTGTGTGTTCTCCCCTTTAATAAAGAGAAATTTACAAACAAAGGGTTCAAGGGCTTTATAAAGGAGATTAGATTACTCATAACGGCTCATACGAAATTAAGGAAGGGGCTTTTCTTGAGAATTGATGGCTCACTTCCATTTTACCTAAGCCTTTCGCTCCATCTTTTTACATGCCATCCTAGTGTTATCATTATTATGGCTAATGTTCGTGTCGTGTTAGTCAATCATCATCACATTATAAGTCATCTCGAATAATTCATAGCCTCATTCGCATAGCTTCTCGACCATGAATTCACGGGATCTTTGGGATAGTTTATCTAAATTTCGAAAATGTCACTTTTTAGCTCAAAACACTTCGTCACAATATGTACGTATATATTTTCCCCTTACATTATTACTCTTATATTAATTTATATTTTATTTTTTTTTTAGAAATTAATTATATACTTATAAAAAATAAATTATGTTTTTATTAGAGGTTATTAATATCCTACCCTATTTTTATAATAGTTTTTTATTACAATTTAATGTTTGAGTACAGTTTTTAAAATAAAATGGGGTTTATATAGTATAATAAAAATTTGATATAAAAGTCTAAATTTTGGTATAATAAAATTTGTGAGTTCTGACCATTTTTACTTATATAACCTCTAAATTTAATTACTTGGTAAATTATTGAGATATAGCATTCTGTTTATTAATAACCCCTAGTATTAATTATAAATATTTATTTATAAATTATAAAAACAATTATTATTTCTTAAACTATATTTCAGACAAATTTGTCTAGAAAATTAAAAAGTATTTATAATTTTTTAAATAAAACAAAAATTTATTAAAAATATGAGGTACAATCAAACCTCCATAAATGTAACATGTACAGACAAGCCTACAACATGCATTTATAGAGGTTTGCAGCTAGGGAGAGCCAATTAAATTGCAGCTTTAAAAATTAGATTATCAAGTTTATATAACTTCTATTAAAATCTGTATAATCTATCTTAAATACTAAAATTTAATTGGCTACATGCATTTAGGAAGGTTAGTGTGATATAAAAAGTTATTTAATTGCTGATTCAGATAAGATTAGCACTATTTTTATATTTGGAATTGGGGCAAAATAAATATATAAACAATATATTACCAAATCTGAATCTGACCTATATATAAAATTCTTATATGTTTTAAAGATTTTTAAAGATGTTTTACTTATATCTTTTTATCTACTAGTCTAATTTTGATAATGTTTACTAGTAGGACTGTAAGAGCCTGCTCTACAACTTTACTTAGAACCAAAAATAATATTTACTTAGTATAAAAAAATTTTCATAAGGGTTAATATCAGATTTACTAATATATTTTTACTTATTTGTTTATTTACAATTCTAAATATAGTAATAGTATAGCTATAGTACCAATCTTATCCGGATTGGCAATTAAGAGAATGTGTATTTACAGAATATAGAATGAGCATTTAGCACTAATAACATCTTATAAACAAGAAAAAAATATACATTTAGAAAGGTATGGAGGTTGCATTTATGACGGTCTAACTACATACTTTCTTTATAAAATACTTATTTTTTTTTAGATGAAATCATGCTTTTGGTCTTTATTGAATATATATCAATCATTACAACATTATTGCTTATAATTTTTATACTATCTACTAAATACTGAGATTTGGACTATTTTATTGTCCGAAGCGTAGCTGAGGACACTATACTTCTAGACATTAGAGATCTGTCACATCACGTGATGACATCTGTCACGCCACGTAATTAGCTAATAAACGCGTCGCGTGCTAACACAACAAAAAAATAAAAATTTTTAATTTTAAGTTTTAATAAAACTTAATCGTAGTATGCTAATAGTGGCTTTTTTTATTAAGTAAATCGACCTTCATTATTAAGACAATTTTGTTCGCTATAACAAAATCTACCTATCTCTAAATTTTCATAAAAATCGGATAATTTTTTACTAATGGACATTTGTAAAAAACTAACTGGTGTCATAATAGATTCTTTTGGTACAAAAGTGTATTTTATAAAAATCAACTAATAAAAAATCAT
>QKWP01000259.1:283621-305607 GCA_003550325.1 Gigaspora rosea
AAAACCAAGGTTCGAGAAGCAGACTTATGCCATGCAAAAATAAAGGTATCATGGTTTGTTGTCGAGCAAAAAGTGTGTGTTGAACGGTTCCCAGGTTCCTCAGACCATGCGCATGATTTGAATGAAAGTGACAAGCTTAAACGTTCCCAGGCTGTTAGAGTTTTAGTAGAAAAGGAGGTGGTGAAAAATTATCCTACACCTGCAATAGTAAATGCAGTTAAAGAGTATGCATCTGAGAAGCTGGATCTTGGCACGAGTGTAAAGGAATTAAAGTGGAGGGAAGTCGCCAATATAAAGTACAAAGTCTGTGGACCGCAAAACACTTATCTTATTGGCGCTTTTAAACTAGCACCAGATATCCAAGATGCAATTTCTTTTTTAAAAAAGGAAGGTTATCAAGTCGAATCGTATAAAACTTCTCGCCAATCCACCTCTGGTTTTGTTTTTGCACATCCAAAACAACTTGAAAAGCTTCAGCGATATGGATAGCTAACCCTCATAGATTCAACCCATAAGACCAATAAATATGACTGGCGTTTATTTACGCTATATGTTCGGGACGGGTATGGCTGCTGGGACATCGGTGGACATTTTTTCGTTAGCAACGAAAATAGTGTTAACGTTGCAGCAGCATTAGTTATTGTTAGAAGATTTTGTAGCACCTGGAAACCTCGTTATTTTTTGGCGGATCAAAGCAGTATAGAGGCAAAAAGTATTATGACAGTCTTCCCGGGCCTTAGCAAAGGTGAACAAGAATGTGACGTTATTTTTTGCACCGTACACGTTATGCAGACATGGATGAATAAAATATACGAATCAGAAACTCGATCCAAAATGATTCAAGCAATGCATAAACGAACAAAAATTGGTTGTGATATGTTTGTTCAAAAAGCAATTAATAAATGTACCCTTTCTCCCGTCAAAAAATACATCTCAAGATATTATTCGGAAAATACTCACCAGTGGGCCCTATGGGCCCGCCAGCACTCTCCACTACTTTTACAAATAACATCGACAAATGCTCTGGAGTCATATCATAGTGAGTTAAAAAGAACAACCTCATCTCAATATGGTCTGATCGGTGCATGCAATAAGATTGTTGCACTTGACCTGAAAAAAGATCAGATTCTGATTATGTCGCGTTCGAATTTCGTGTTAAAAAAATTTCTGCCGTTGGTGTTGAAGACGATGTTCTTAAAGAAATTCATAAGTTTCCTTTTCCTATTCAGAAATTAATAATCAACGAAGTTCTTGCTCTTAACGATAGAATAGAGAAAGGTAAAAGATTGCCTGGCTTGTTGTTACTTGAATGTCATTGGCTTTTTTTTCGCAAATACATGCTTTCTTGCAAGCATATTCTCCACGAGCAAATGTATGGTCCCAGAAATTGCTGACAGCTGAAGCTTGGAAACAATTTCAACAAATGTTTGACAAAGGTGGATTCGAAATTTACAAACATCGTGAGTTAGTAAGGATAGAATTTCCTGAAAAAAACGAAATCGACAAAGCAGCAGAAAATAGAAGACTTACGGTAAATGAGTTAATGGAGAGAACACGCAATGAGTATTGGAGCATCGAAGAAAGTGGTGGTGAAAAGGAAAAAGCTGAATTTATTCAAAAGTTAAAGTTTTGTTTAGATTCAGTCTTAAAAAAATAAATAAAATGCTTTAAAGCATTCGATATAATCATCAAGTAAGTATTAATAAATTAAAGTAAACCTGGCTTCGATTTTTTAAATTAATAACTTATCGGCTGAGCCGATAAGTTATTAAGTTAAAAAACCGAATTCAGGTTTCTTTTAGCAGCGTTCAAATGTAATATTAAATATAATATTAATCTGTTTATATTATAAAATCTACATAGATATATTTACGGTGGTACCATTTCCTTAGAAAATATTAATACTTGTCATTTTGATCTTTTAATTGAAACTGGTCTTGAAAATTGGTTAAACGTATCCAGTTATTTTACTCAAAAATAAATTCCTTATAATTTTTTTTTACACTAATTTTAAGGGTAATTATCTAGGAGGTTTACAACAATTTGCGCAAATATTATTGCAAACATCCAAATATTATTTTTGATTCGGATGAATTTCTTACTCTTTCAGAAAAAAACATGACAATTTACAAGTGGATGAAGGAATATAATATGAATTATGTTATTAAATAAGTTGTTCAAAATCCTTTTTTACTTCCCGACTTTGATCATAGTTGAACAGTTTTTAACTTTAATAAATTTACTTTCTTTAATTCGCTGGCTTTTAAATCTCTTGTGAAAATTGTCCAAGAAATTTGGCCTAATTTAAAGAGCACTTATTTGTGCCTGTTTGGCTGTTCGGGCATTAGTCATTAGTAAATTTATTCGATAAGTAAATTTTGGTTCCGGGTTGTTGATAATAAGACCATCCGGGTACTGACGATCTGGATCGGAGGTCGGTGGATCACGTGATCGAACCTGGCTTTAACGGATCCCTATATTGGAACTATCGTAAATTTTGGGGATAAGTACAATATAAACTTTTATTATGTGCTGAAATCTGACAACCGTGACTATGAAAAATGCTTTTTTTATTAAGTTAATAGCTCAAGTCAATTAATTGAAAGTTTTAGAGCTCACTAAGGCGCATCTAATGGTAGTTAGATCATTCAAATTGGTCCAGTGTACGCTGAGATATCGCTAAAAAACGTTTGGCCGACTATATAAAATTCTATGCAAACAAACTAGAAATTTTATATAGTTGGTCAATTGTTTTTTGGCGATATCCCAGCGTTCACTAGACTGATTTGAATGATCCAACTACCATTAGATGCGTCTCAGTGGGCTCTACAACTTTTAATTAATTGACTTGAGCTATTAACTTAATAAAAAAATTACTTTTCATAGTAACGGTTGTCAGATTTCAGCATAATAAAAAACATGTAATTTCCCCCAAATTCTAATATAAAAATAGTGCCGATCTTATTCGGATCAGTAATTAATAAAATTATACAAATTTCTATAATTCTCTAAATTTTACTAATTGATCATAACTTCTTGCACTAAGTAAACTTGTTTAGCACCAAAAAATACATCAAATTGGCATATTTTATTTTACTTTTCTTAAAATTTGAAGAAAAGATGCTTAATTTTGAAAATTTTCATCAAAAATTCAAAATTAAGCATCTTTGATACAAATTTTAAGGGAAATAAAATAAAATATACCAATATGATGTATTTTTTGGTACTAAACAAGTTTACTTAAATCAAGAAGTTATGATCAATTAGTAAAATTTAGAGAATCATAAAAATTTATATAATTTTATTAATAAAATTATACAAATTACTAATTATTTATAACTTCTTGATTTAAATAAACTTGTTTAGCACCAAAAAATACATTATATTAGTATATTTTATTTTATTTTCTTTAAAATTTGTATCAAAAATACTTAATTTTGAATTTTTGATAAAAAATTTTAAAATTAAGCATCTTTTCTTCAAATTTTAAAAAAAGTAAATAAAATATGCCGAAACAAGTTTATTTAGTACAAGAAGTTATGATCAATTAGTAAAATTTAGAAAATTATAGAAATTTGTATAATTTTATTAATAAAATTATACAAATGTTATGATTCTCTAAATTTTAATACTTTTCACTTTAAGTAAACTTGTTCAGTATCAAAAAATACATATATTTTTATTTAAACTCAAACTAGTTTGCAATATTTGGACTAGCCCGACCAAACTTATAATTAAATTTGAGTTTAGTATAAAGTTTTAATAATAAAATTTAGAGTTTGAGTCTGGTCTGGACCAGACCAAACCCAAAAGACCCAAACCTAGAATTACTAGTTCATATGAACACTAGACTGAACCTGAACATGTTCATGAACTTATGAACTGAACCTGAACTGAACCTGAACTAGCTCTAAAAGTTCAATACTGAACCTGAACATAAACATGTTTTAACCTGAACCTGAACCTGAACTTGACCTAAGTTCAGTTCAGATTCATAGGAACACTATTTAGAATATTAAATAATATAATATAAATAATAAAATATATACTAAAAGTAATAATACAATAAAAAATATATTTATTTTGTTATGAACCAATTAGAAGTCTATGATAAAAAACTAACAATAGAAATATAATATAAAACAAATTGCAACTCTTTTTGACGATCATTTGTACCAACTTTTTTAAGAAGACCAAACTATAAAATTTCTATTTCTTAGTTTGTAGTAGTTTACAGGCAAATTTGCCTATATAATTACTATAAATATACCTCTGATCTATTTTTTTAATCATTTAAAATATTTAAATAAAATTTGGTATTTTAATATTTAAAAATAAAGATTATATTTTTGAATTATTAAATTTATATTATAAGACAAAAAGTTTATGTTGCTTATAAGCTAAAAATATTAAATTTTAAAGAAATTTTTTAACCAAAAAAATATTTTACAATATCTTGACGAATTCTTTAAATATTGGTTTTAAAAATATAGTTTCTAATACAATATTGTAGTTTATATAAAGGAGACAACTTTTATTATTTGACTTTAAATAATTTACTTGTAAAAATTAAGACTTGTATTAGAAGTAAAAATTTTTTTTATAAATAGAAATATATAAAATTTGAGAAAATTTAAATAAAACATTTTATAGTAAAAGTTCCAAAACAAAAACTTTAAACTTTTAGTATACCAATGTTTTTTAATAATTTAAAAAAATTTTTATAATAAAGTTAATAAAACAGAACTAATATGAGGGTGAGTCAGTAGAAAAGAGCCAAATTATTTTTAAAAAAAATTTATTAAATTTTAAAATAATTGTTAAAATAATATTTAAGCTTAAAGTCAAGAAAACTTTTACTTAGAAAAAATTTGTCCTTTTTCTACTGACTCACTTCCATATTATATTTTTTATTTAGAAAGTATATAGCTAAAATTAATAGTTAAAGTTTTATTTAAAAAATTTAAAATTTTAAAATTTACGCAAGCAAATATGCCTGTATAACAAATTAAAGGATAGATATTATACAACTTTTTAATACAAATCTTTTTTTGGAATATTTAAGAATAAGAGTTCTTTTTAGAATGACTGAAAAAGAGTTAAAAAAGAAGCTTTTAGTTAGGGCTTTCTGTAATAGTAGTAGGTTACGATATGACTGGAAGCAGTGAAGAATTTTCAAAAAAATTTTTTGTTCTTTGAGAACATAAATTTTTAATTTTATGTTCTTAAAAAAAATTTAATATGCACTATAATATTTTTTTAAAAATAAAATTTTTAAAATTATATAATATTTATAATAAATTTATTTATTATAATTTTTAAAACAAAAAGTACTATATTTACTTTAAATATCTATAATTGAAAATGAGAAGAACTAGCCCAAAAATCATAAGCTTTTTGAAAATTAAATTTTTTATAAGAAGGACTATTAAAAGATAATTAAGAGTATCAATTCGCATTTTATTACAAACTTTTGTCTTAATTAAATTTTGTTGTAAAAAAATTTACTCGGTAAGAGAAGTGCAGTAAATTACGTGATTAGGGTTTACATAGGTCCTGACCCTGATAGGACTATTGACCAATCAAATTTTATAATATTTAAAAAAAACTCAAAAACGTCTTTAACCTAAAAATAAGATACTCCACAATCAACAAAAGTTGCTACATAGTAAAGTCTAATTTTGCTAAGCAAATTGATTAAAATTACTTAAATAAACTTATTTAGCAGGTCAAAATGCACTTATCACAAAATTTTCATAAGTATTGGAGAGCTTTTTATTAATTGAGTTTTGATTTTACGTTGGACAGAAAATTTAAAATTTTTTAAAAAAATATATTCGACGAACGTACAAATTAAAAATCAATTAATAAAAAGTTCTCCAATACTTATGAAAATTTTTTTGAATGTTCTTGAGAACATTGAGAACATTAAATATTTTTCACTAACTGGAAGGCTTTTTTATATAGTTCAAACAGAACCCAAAATATATAAAGATAGGTCAGGTATTAGTTTGTTTATTTTTGGTGTTTTTTATATAGATCTTATTTGTTTATAGTAATTTTTTTGTTAATTTTTAAGGTTTTTTCTGCATATCTTTCTATTTTTAATAACTTTATAATTAACCTGACCTATTTACCGTAGTGCACTGACTAAAGTACCCCAGATTAATGCAATTTAACCAAAAAAAACTTATAAAATACTTGTGAATCTCTTGATCGGTAACAGGTATCTTGCTAAAGAAAGTTTTTGCTAGGGAATATTTTGTGTAGAGGGTATTATACACGACATATTTTAAGTAATACAAGTTGATATAAAAGAAGATCAATGAACTTCACGTATATATATACGTACATCTTTTCTTAAACTTCTTTAACTACTAGAACAAAATAAAGAAATATTACCGCTAGTGACCCTTGGGTCCAAATTAAAAAAAAATAAAAAAATAAAAAAATAAAAAAATCATAAAAAAAAATAAATAAAATAGAAAACTACCGAAACTGAAGTACTGTATTTTTGCAAAAGGAGCAACATATTAGCGAAGGCTCTCTACAGTAACTTTACCACCAGCAATTGCTAGTAAACCGAGACCAACTTAACTACTGGACCAACACAAACTACCGCATATACAAGAAATAAAATGGCTTGCAGAAACTTTAAAGCTCGACATGCTCAAGTAACAAAAAAAAACAAAAGAGCATGGTCAGCACGCGAAAAACTAATGATAATTGCCTACTATAAAAAAGGTCATAGTAAACATTTAACTGCTAATGAATTTGGGATAGAAAGAAAACAGCTTACGGATTGGATAAGCAAAAAATCTGACTTTCTCAAAGTTGCACCTTATGTTCAAAAGTTGTCATCTGGGGCCTAGCTGAAATATCCTGAACTTGAAGCCAACATAATTGAATGGTTTCAAGAAGCTCGATCTCAGCAAAAAACTATAAGCCGGTATATGATTCAAGCCAAAGCTCACACATTTTATGCTATATCTCGTTATCAAGAAAAATATAGAAGAATACAAAATAATAAATTTTCACAAAAATGGGTAGACAGATTTATGTTTAGAAATAATTTGGTAAATCGAAGACGGACTACCATTGCTCAACGTCTTTCTGAGAATTATATTGAGAACTAAAACGAGTTTTTGTCTCTTGTACTTTTTAAGTGGCGTAGATATGAATATTCTTTATCTTTAATCGGTAACATGGATGAAATTGCTGTGTCTTTTAGTAGAGTTCAGAATGGGCCAGCCTGTTAGCCCGTTGGGCTTTTTTAAAAAGTTAATTTGGGCCATGTTATAAAAGTACCAGTCACATGATAAATTATCATGTGACTAGCACTATGAGACATGGCCCAAATTAATTTTCAAAAAAAGCCCAACGGCCCTAACAAGCTAGCACATTCCTAACCCTATCTTTTAGTATATCAAGTAATACCACAATTGAAGAACGAGGCACTAAAACTATATCAATTCTATCAACTGGGCATGAACATTCAAATTTTACTGTTGTTCTCGCCTATATGGCCAATAGTACTAAATTACCACCTCTAATTATCTTTAAATTAGTTAAAGTACCTTGTGAGAATTTTTCTAATGGTATTATCGAAAATGAGATATTATAGTAGATAAAAACTAGACAATTATAATGTATGCTACGGTTGAGCTAAAGTTTATTTAATTATTTTGTATCTTAGGTGGGTAGAAAATATTTGGATCCGACTAGCACAAGATAGAAATAATCTGTGTTTTTTATTAACCTTGGATTAGTCTTGGATTCGTTTGCTGGCCACAAAACGGACCTTGTAAAACAGCATTTTTTGGAGAAGAATACTGACTTGGCTTTAATTCCTAAAGGTTTAATATCTCGCTTACAACCTCTTGATGTCTCTATGAATAGATCATTTAAATCAAAGGTAAATCTAATAAATAGAAAAGTAAAAAAAAAATTATTAAATTAAAAATTTTTTTATTTTTTTTTAATAAATGTGAAATCTTTATAATCAATGGATAGACGAAAGAATCAAAGAATACACTAAGGCTGGCAAAATAAAACATCCTTCGAATCTTTTGGTTGCTACCTGAGTAAAAAAGGCTTGGGAAGCCATCGATATTAATATGATCAGGAAGTCTTTCAAATGTTGTGGAATCTCTAACACGATGGATGGAACCAAAGACGATTTAATTTTAGACTTTAAAAGACTCATGGCCCAAATAAATTCAGGAAAAGGAATTGAAGAACAGAATGATGATAAAAACAATGGTAATGATGAAAATGATAGTGATGATGAAAACGACGATAATAGTGAAAACGACAATAATGATAAAAATGATTGTGAATATGATAGTGAATATGTAGATAGAGAAGATGTAAATGAAAATAAAAGTGGATTAGTTTATGATGGTTTTTATAAAGAAAGTGAAGAATTAACAACCATTCAAGATTGAAATTAATGAAATTTTAAGAATTGTAAGCAAATGAAAAAAATGCAATTTTTTTTCTTAAGTAATCAAATTGAATAAAATCAATTATGTATCTTTCTATGCTTATATAATTTACTAAATTTATTTTAAAGCAATGGAGTAGTGGCAAAAAAAATTTGTGGTAACACAATCACTGACTACTTCCGACCTGATAAAACAAATTACGTATAAATTACATACTATGCTAAAAGATTATTAGTCAACATAATACGTAATTTAACAACTCAACTCTTTTCGACAATCACTTGTACAAATTGCCGAACAAAAGAAAAACAAAAAATTTTTTAGTAAAAGACGAAGCAGCTGGTACTAATATTGGTTTTTATAAAGATCAACCTTTTCCTATATTCAGGGGACTCCTTTATATATTCGACACGCAAGCCAGAAGCGTCGGTTGTGCAAGATAACTGGCAGTGGGTGCCCTTGGTACAAGAAATTTTAGTGAAAGTTTTCTTTCATCGACGAAGATATTCCAGTTTGGCTAGGCGGTAAACTAAAAAAATGAGGTTTTCAACACTCTCTCTAAGGTTTTTTGGTTACAAGAACATTTTCAACCGTATACTCACTACTATATTTTCGCTTAACGCAGTTTTTCTGGAATTTTTGACGAAAAGTGGGAAATCTGGCATACCCCCTCCAAAAGATCAGCATTGTTGTTCCTATCCTAATTGGGAAGAAGGTATGCAAGGTGGTAAACAGGAACGAACGTGTAATGAGATATGACACAGTGGAGTAGGCAGATCTGTGGAATTAAATTCCAGAACGTTCTTTTATTTCTCTTATGTACATATAATACTTTGGTGAGGTGTTTCCTTGCGCAGTATTATATAATTTTTATTATTAGTGTTAGATTTTCTTTTATGTTTTGAGTTTTCTTTTGTTTTTTTTATGCCACTTAGTGGCATTACGCTATCATGTACTGCGGCTTTTTGCCTCTTTCTTTTTCTTTCTATTGTTTCATTTTGATCTTATTGGGTTTTTCGTTTAGGGTTTGAAGCTTTCCCCCTTTATATTTTTTTTTCCCTTTTATTCTTGTTATGTTTTTTTTTCTAGTAGATTACCTCTACTCAGGAAGCTAAGAGAAGGAGGTTTAAAAAGTAGGCAGTCATGATAAGGCGTTCTGATTCAAACTAAGTTTGGAACAGTACGGCAGGTCGCATCTAAAAATTCGTCGAAACGAGCGAAATATTGGATAATGTCAGACTTAGAATTTAAATAAGTACTTGTTTTTGGTTGCAAATTCAATAATTTTAAATAAAAGTGCTGGTGAGGCTGCCTAAGTTCAAAAAAAAAAAAATACGTAATTTGAATTATCAGATCGAAAATGTCCAGCGATCATATCACCACGAATTTTTTCTGCCACTACTTTGTCACCTGTAATACGATATTTTTATACTGTACCGAATTTATTATAAAATTTATATAAGATTCGCGAATCATTCCTTTAATGGGAACTGTTAACTTTCGTGTTTTCTGACTGTTTATGCCATTAAGAGTTATTAAAATGCCAAAAGTTATTAAATAATTCAATAGTATTTACAGATTCAGTAAAGTTACCATAGTAGACATTGTGCAATATAAAATACCCGGGTCTTATACAAAAATCCCGCCTTTAATAATTATAAAATACTCAGGTATTATTCTTGGCAAAAAAAAAAGTGCCATGCAAAATATCTGGGTACTTCACATGGGGGTATAAAAAAAGAGGGGTACTTTAGTCAGTGCACTATAGTATGTATATTTCAGGGTCCTGTTTAAACATTAGTTTGAGTCTTAGTAGAAGCTGTATAATTTTTTATAGGCTACAAACTTATATGGTTTTAAATTCACAAAACAAATTAGACTGCTTGGCGTGTCCTTTGTCTCTTTTGCTTTTTAAAATTTTAACAAAGTGAGCAATTTGGTTTATCCCTTCCAAAAGATCAGCAATGTTTACTCCTTTCAAATTGAGCATATGGCTACTATATTGGATTATTGCCTTGGCTAAACCATGGACCTGTTGAAATAAACAAAAAATATTATATATATGATTTATGAACTGGTCAAGGTTTAATAGAATATTATGTACAGTATAATAAAGAAAAGAATGAAATTTTGGTTTAGAATTTTAGTTTTAGCTGTAGTTTGTTAGATTTAATTTTGTTTTCCCTAAAGAGGATTTTTTTATATACAAAATATTTAATGCTTTTTGTATAGTATTATATAATTTTTATCTTTAGTTTTTTCAAGATGAAATTCTCTTGTTATAGATAGGGTCCGGAATCGGGCTGGACTACCCGGGCCTGAGCCCAGCCCGAACTGCTAAAGTTCTGGGTCGGGCCTGTATTTTTAGGCCCATAATTATATCGGGCCAGGCCCGGGCTAAGCCCACTAAAATACCAAACCGGGACGGGCTTTATAAAAAAGCCCGCAAACCTCAAAAAAGCCCGTTAACTAGTTGATAAAATATGCAAGGTGGGCTTTAATTCTGATGGTGAATCACTGAATGTATCGTCATATATTATACCTAGTGATGTGCCATTTATATGATGTCTGAATTTTTTTAGCGTACATATAGTTGTATTGTGTATAGTATGTGAAATATATATAGTACGCATATAATACATAACTATCTACAAATTTTGCAAGGAATAAATTTCTTAGAAAATAAAAGGCAGGAAAATTTAAGATATGAATAGTTTTATTTTTGTTCTAGAATGTTCTAAAAATTTTTTGCGTACTGTACTATACGCATCACATCACTAATTACACTGCATATATCATTTGACTTTAAACAAATTGGCGGCTATGAAAACGAATTACCAAAGGATACGACATATAAATTTTGAAACTACACCTTTTATTCTACATACCTATAGTAAAAATAATCCGGAGAACAGAAGAATAATCCAAAAGTTAGCAACAGGGTGCACTTTTCGTCTTATAGGTTAAGGTAATTCAGCAATCGGCAAGGTAATCTGTACCTTGGCTAATAAGCTTTTTTTTTAAAAAAAACTTTAAAATAGCAATTCAAACAATAATATTTAGTTTTTATTATTTTTTTTGAATATAGGTTATACAACTAAGTTTTTAAAAACTACAGTACAATATATTAGATATAGAGTATGCGTAGAATATGTACGATTACATGCTATATTCTATAGTTAGTATTGGTTTTATATACTGTTCATACTCTCCATGTGTGCGTTATTACTTTATTGATAGTTGACGGTTTTTTTTAATTCATTTATGCTATTCATTATTATTAAACTATGTATTATAGTATTAGGTAGTAAGAGATATAGTAATAAAGATTATATATATATACGTATTTAAGTTTAAAAACATTGTTTTATTTTTATTAGTTTAACCAAATATACATTTACAATAGCTACCAGGATAAATCTATTAAAAATCGGTATTATAAATTCAAATTTATAGTTAAAATCTATCTTTTTGTTTGATAGTTTCTAAAAATTTTAAAGTTTTTTTTTATTTCGAACTGTTTCTATTAGCCAATCAGATTTTTTTAATGTCACCGGAAAGCTCGTCCTGTTAGTTGCACTTTTTATATGTACGCATACATAGACTTGATTATAATTATAAAAACGGCCATTAACTAAGCCCTATTATATACATTTTTCAATTCTTATATTATAAATTATAAGATATTATACAGCATATTAAACCTCGATACAAAGAATTTTGAAAATATATATCTAGAAACTCATTATAGCGACATCTATCATCTCGCTTATTCACTTTAGGTTTTGGGTATATGCGGGCTACAGTCCGGGTCGGGCTTACTCAAAGCCCGCTATTGCCCGACCCGGCCCGTATCTGGATGTTCTAAGCGGGGTTTGGGCCGTGTCGGGCTTTAAAATATTTTTGTTGGGTTTATGAAAGCCCGGCCCGACCCAGCCCATTCTGGACCCTAGTTATAGACTGTCTGTCTTTTTTACTTTTTTTTTCTCTTTTTTTTCTTTTTTTTCGGTTTGTTTTTGGTATCTCATTTAGATAATAGTAGGTTTTCTCTATTTAGTATACTTTTTCTTTGTTTTTTTTTACTTTTTCGATATTTCTTTTTGTTCTAGTAAATTTTTTCTATTCAGAAAGCTAGAAGAAGAAGGTTTAAAAGTAGGCAGTTTGACAATATTTCTGACTTAAATTAGTGCAACAGGTCGTATTTGTTCTTGTTTAGCAAAAGGAATAATGTCAAACTTATTGTAGTTTAGTAATATACTTATTAAATGAAATAAAGTACTAGCAAAACTGTCTAAATTAAAAAAATATATATATATAAAAACTGATATAGTTTTAGAGATGCTCTATTTTTATTTGCTATTTACACTATAGTTATACAGAATTTTTTTTTTATATCAAAGTTCCTGAATTGGGTAATAAGTCTTTTATTCAAGTTTGTAGATCAAGGGAATCTCTTTGGGCACCCTAACATTTGTTATATGGATGAGTACAACTAGCCACCATACAACTTTTGGTTGTCTATTTTAAGTATATAGTCTGCCTGAAGGTTCTACACTAGTTGCCATACCTGCAACCCAACTAGGGAATTGTCTATTTAAATACTCTGGTCCTAGTTTCTCCTGCCAATTCTACTTGTATTATTAGTACAGATCCTTCATTACATAAGTCAGACAAGGTCAGTTCCAGATGCTATCAATGATTACATAGAAATTTTTATTTTTAGTATTTAATATATTATATTATAAATTTACTATAATTTTAACTCTAAAACTAATAAGTAAACCATTTTTGGTTTCTAGTAAAAGTTGTAGAGCTTATTCTTCTGATTTTAATAGTATTAAATTATTAAAATTGGCTTAGTAGATCTCAAGATACTTGGGATTAAAGAAAAAAACATAAGGATTAGCAGATTCACTATTATACAAACTAATCATTTTTTTTATTTTATTTTTTTATTTTATTTTTTTTTTTAAAGTGCCTGTCTTGGGACTTAGAAATTTTATTCAAGATATTAGGGCCGTTGGTATCCTCTAGGGAAATACCGGCATTTGTTAGATAGACAAGAATACATCTAGCCACATATACACTTTTGGTGTCTAATTTAAGTGGTCCGCCCAAGGGTTCCACACTAGCTGCCATACTTGCAACCCAACTACGGGAATTGCCTATTTAAACCCTTTAATCCACTTAGACGAGGAAATCATTTTTTTATATATATTTTAAAAAGTTTAAAAAAAATTTTACTAAAAAACTTATAAAACTTGTTTTATTTTTTTGAGCCAAAAAACAACTTTACTTAAGTGCACAAAGTCAATTGTAATAAAAAAATTTTACTAAGAAAATAATAAAAAATATTTTAAGAAACTAGCATTTTTTGAGTCAAAAAACAATTTTATTTAAGAATCCAAAGTTATAAAATTCTGTGCAAATCACAAATTTTTATTTGACAGTTTTTCTATACTTTGTATAATAGTTGTCTTCTTTGATCTCAAGCATCTTGAAATTTACTAGGCCGATTTTGATGATTCAACTACTATTAAAATTAGAAAAATGAGCTATACAAGATTTACTTATTAATTTTTAGAGCTAGAGTAGAAGCCCAAAGAACTCTGATACAACTCAAATAATTCTAAAAAAGTTGGATCGCTAAAGCCTTGTACCCATGTGATCGATCATGCATATCAATTATCACAATGTGATTATTGAATTATTGATTATTTGGTATAAATAGGAAAAAAAGAAAAAATCGATTATTTTTTGTTTTTTTTTTTGCTTTCACAGTTTTTTTTTTGTTTTTGCAGTTTTTTTTAAACAGAATAGTGTATACTACTTGTGTACTATTACTTATATTACCCCGTACATATATATCTATTTTTTTTTACTACCACTTTATATACGGCATAAGCCAAACCTTTATTATTTTTCTTTAAAAGATATTTTTTTTTTTAAGTTTAGAGGCCGTGTGCTATGGCCGGGATTTATTATGAGTTATAGTAACGTAATATTTGTTACATGAATGAGGATACAACTAGCCACACGTGCACTTTTGGTGCCTAATTTAAGTAGTCTGCCCGAAGGTTCTACATTAGCTGCCATACCTACAACCCAACTATGGGAATTGTCTATTTAAACCCTCTGGTTCATGGTCCTCCTATTACTACCCGACGCACTACATTTAATGCAGATATTGTGGGCCCAACCCTTTTAAGTATCGACGACCTAAGGGCTACTTTACCCTCGCACAAGAGCCTACTGGAACACCTTCCATGTCCCATACATGTACCATTGCCCGGATTTGGTAACCAAGGCTACCTGCCCTTATTAGATTCATTCCGATCGTAGTTCCGCCTTCTCTGCCGCATACCGTAAGGACCGATTTTCCCTATCTCCTAACTCGGGTCTTGCCAAACGGGTTCTTGTGGGTTTTTTCTGGTTCTCTTTAAAAGATTTTTTAGTGTCGAGTTAATACTTACTTATAAATATTTTTTTTAGTGATTAACAGGTCACAACTATTAGAATTTGCACTTATGAACATAATATATTTTTTCACACATATATATATTTTATATATATATATTTTTTTTTCAACAATATTTTATATATATGAATTTAACAAATTTGACCCCTGATGAGAAACGCAATATTCTCTTTAATATAAATCAACCTGTTACAATTCCATTAAGAGAGTTTGATGACAAGTAATGGCCACTTGTGTCCAATGTTTGGACTCAATTTAATTATAAAATCCATAACAATGGAAACTCATAGAAAGTATACACTTGCCAGTTCACCAAACACAATGAATCAAGTACTCGGAAAGAGGGATACCAAGTAAAAAGCGCCGAAAAACCAAAGTTCGTCCCACAGATCAATGTTCTGCAAAAATTAAAGTATTTCGCTTGGTAACAGAGCAAGTAGTACAGGTCGAATGGTATTCAAACTCTCTTGATTATGCTTATACTTGGAGGATAGTAAAAAGCTTAAACGTTCGAAAGCTATTTGAGTACTAGTTGAGCAGGAAGCCGTGAAGAACTATTCGTTTCCTGCAATAACTAGTGCTATTAAAGAATATGCCACGGTAAATTTAGGACTTAGTAAAAGCGTAAAGGAGTTAAAATGTAAAGAGGTTGCCAATATAAAATACAAAGTTTGAGGATCTCAGGATGCCCCCTTATCGGTAATACGCAATTGGCGTTGGATATTTGGAAGTTAGTTTTTTTTTTTAAAGAATCAGGAGTACCAAATTGAGTACTATGAAGTTTTTTACTAGCATACCCAGGGTTTTGTTTTTGTCCATAAAAATCAATTAGAGAAACTTTAGCGTTTTGAATGGCTAGCTCTTCTCCACACATAAAACAAACAGGCATGATTGGCATCTATTTTCATTATATGTCCGTGATGGTCATGGTTGCTGGAATATCTGTGCGCTTTTTTTTGTAAGCAAAAAAGATAGTCACACTATCATAGAAGCATTAAAAATAATTAAAAAGTTAGGGTATAACTGGAAGCCTTGATATTTTTTTATCGATTAAAGTAATATAGAGAGCAATGCTATTACATTAGTTTTCCTGGGCCTTCAAGCGAGTAAGCAGAAGTGTAGCACTATTTTTTGTACTGTCCATGTTATGCAAACTTGGATGAGTAAGGTGTATGAAGTAAAAACCAGAAACAAACTGATTAGAGCAATACATAAACAGACAAAAATCAGGTATGAGGATGTTGTTCAACAGGCTGTTGACAAATGTTCTGTTCTTGCAATTCAAAGATACATAGTTCGAAATTACAAAAAAAATACTCACCAATGGGCTCTTTGGGCCTGCCAATATTCCCCTTCCTTATACAAGTAACATCTACTAACCCTATAGAATCATATTATAGTGAGCTAAAATGTACAATCTCTCCTCACCATGGTTTAATTGGCACTTGTCATAACATTGTAGCAGTGAATACAAAAAAATGGACTGATGCTGAATATATAGCCTTTAAATTTTGTACAAAAAGAATATTAGCATTTATGAAATTCTTAATGAGGTCCAAAATTTCCCTATCCTATTCAAAAAATGATTGTTGATGAAATTTTTGCTGTAGCAAAAAGATTAGAAAAAGGTAAAGGGCCTCCAGGTTTAATATCATTAGATTGTCGGTGCTTGTTCTTCTGTCGTTACTTGCTGCTCTGCTGGCATATCTTTTACAACTATATATATGGTACCAATTAACTATCTATTGATTCTTAGGGGAGTACAGTAAATCACGTAATTAGGGTTTACATAGGTCCTGACCCCCCTCCCCCCTAGTGATAGGACTATTGACCAATCAAATTTAAAAAAACTCAAAAACGTCTTTGACCTGAAAATAAGCTACCCCATAATCGACAAAAGTCGCTACATAGTAAAGTCTAAATTTTCCTAAGCAAATCGAAAAAAAATCATTAAGTAAACTTATTCAGCAGATCACAATACACTTATCACAAAATTTTCATAAGTATTAGAGAATTTTTTATTAATTGACTTTTGATTTTTACGTTCGACGAAAAAATTAAAATTTTTTAAAAAAATTTATTCGACGAACGTAAAAGTTAAATTTAAATAATAAAAAGTTTTCTAATACTTATGAAAATTTCGTTACAAGTGTATTTTGATCTGCTGAATAAGTTTACTTAATCGATTTTTTTCGATTTGCTTAGTAAAATTTAAAGTTTACTATGTAGCAACTATCTGCGATTAACTAAAAATTGATTTTCTTCAATATGATTGGCTATTATACTATATATATATATATAGGACGTGATATTTNTTTTTACGTTCGACGAAAAAATTAAAATTTTTTATAAAAATTGATTTTCTTCAATATGATTGGCTATTATACTATATATATATATATAGGACGTGATATTTGGGGACCCCACCCCCTCTAAAAAATTACGTGATTTTCTGCACTCCCCTTAGAGAAAATTTCAGCAAATTTTTGAGGATAATGGGTTTGAAATATATGAGGGTTGAGAATTGGTTGAAAATGAAGTACCAGAAAAACTAATGCTAAAAAAGATGCAGAAAGTAGATATATGATTGTAAGTGAATTAATGGAACAAGTGCGTGATACATATTGGCGGGTTGAGGAAAAAGGAGATGTAGAACAAACAAATTCTTTTATGAGAGAATTGAGCTTGGGTATAGAATCTGGTTTGTTAAATAATCGGAGATAAATATTTTATAGTTTTCACTGTTTTCAAATTAGTACGATCAATGAATTTTGTGAATCCTATGAATCCTGCATAATGCCATTGTTTTAACAATGGCAATATGCAGGATTCGTGGGATTCACAAAATTCATTGATTGCACTAATTAAAACAGCAAAAAGTTTTTAAAATTAACTAATAATTTTATATTTTTAATTAAAGCTGAATCATTCGATATTTTACAATGCTACAGAGTATCAAGTGATAAAAGCACAGATCATATTTTAGTTATATAATCTGCATGAATGAGATCTTTATAAAAACTTTAATATTTTGAAAATAGAATGCAAATTTACATTTTTCTAAAATAAGCTACCCCTTGGTTTTGAGCAAAAAACCTAAAAACTGCTAATACCTAAAAATAAGCTACCCATATTTTCAAGCTGAAAACAATAGTAATTTTTTTATTCCAAAAATAAACTACTTCTCAAATCTATTAAACAAGTTTTCAGTAATGCTTATTATTTCCCGGTGGGAAAATAACAAGCATAGTTTTTTCACTATCATGATATTATGCTATTATTTTCTAACTGAGGATTTATATACGTGCATATGTATATGTATGCGTATATATACCAATATCTTTTTCCCACGCTAACTTGATTCCGTTAATGAATGTACTAAAATTAAAAAATTAGATAAATATAAATTAATAAGTAAAAAAAAATGAAACTTAAATAAAAATAAAAAATAAAAACAAGACAAATATAAATAAATCAAAAAAAATAAATTACCGGTATTATAAATAATTAAATTAAATAAAAAAAATTAATTTAAAATAATAAATAAATTGTTGTATGCCAAAAAGCACTAATAAAAAAGGTAAAAAAAAGAAAATTAAATATAAAATATAAAGCAAAGAAAAAATAAAAAAAAACTAAAAATAAAATAAAAAAAATCGAAAAAAATAAAAATAATAAAAATAAGAATTTATATATTTGTAGCCATAGGCTACATGTAGCCGTAATAAGATCAGGTATAACGTAACTATCAAATTATCAAAATAATTTTTTTTATAAAAATAAAACCCCACAATTAATATTAGGGTTAGGGTGAGTCCTGGGACGAAGCAAGGCATAGTTTATACCAAAATTTAGCGAGGATTTTTTTTTGTTAGAATATAGAAGATGGTTTCATAATCAAAATTTTGAGTTATTGGCGATTTCTTTAAAAAAACTATTATTAGTTTTGATTTCACATTACACCTAATCCTGAAATTTAATTGGCTTTATTGATACGGCTACATGTAGCCATGGCTACAAATATATTAATCCTAAAAATAATTATAAAATAAAAAAATAAAAAAAACCACAAAAAATAATTAAAAAAAATAAATAAAAGCAATAATTTTTTTTAAAAAAAATAAATAACTAAAAAAAAATGAAAAAATTGAAAAATTAAATTAATAAAGAATAAAAAAAAATTTTAAAAAAAAGAAATAATAAGTTAAAAGTTTTAAAAAAAAATTAAAAAAAATGATAAAAAAGATTAATAAAAAATTAAATAAAAAAAATTAAATAAAAAAATAAAAAAATCGAATAAATACAAATAAAAAAAAATTAAAGAAAAAATAAAAAAACCAAAAAAAATTAAATAAAAAAATAAAAAAATCGAATAAATACAAATAAAAAAAAATTAAAGAAAAAATAAAAAAACCAAAAAAAATTAAATAAATCGAAAAAAAATTAAATAAATTAAATAAATCGAAAAAAAACCAAAAAAAATAAAACATAAAAAAAAAATAAAAAAATCTTAAAAAAAAAGAGTATTTCTAATTTTCACTGGAGGTGAAGTCACCAGTTACACAATATTATATTGCAAGATCGGTTTATACTAACTTGATCGCATAATTGCAGAATTATTAAAACATGCACAACGAATTTAATTTATTTAAACCCCATAACTTTATACTAACTCAATTTTCATAATTACATAATTATTAAAACATCGCGCAACAAGTTTAATTTATTAAACCTTATAACTTTACCCTAAACTAAAGTATAATTATATGTCAATTTCAATTAAACAAAGACATCTTTTGCTAAAACCCCCAAACCTACTAAAAAAAACTCTCTACAACGCTACGCTTCGCCTGTCGGCTCCGCTTCGCTTTAATACTAATACACATACTAGACACACAATATTGTGAATCACTCTAACCCTAACATATCAAAAAAACGTTTACTATCTAAATTCACTAACAAAACCCAAATACGTAAGCCTTCTATGTTAAAAAAACATTACTAATTACTGAAAAAATGGTACCGAGAAAAGTCACCATTAATGAAGCAATATAACACTAATTAACGACGGCTCCAAAAAAGGTGTTATCAGTGAAACAACAGTAAATGGCCAATGAAAACAACACCCCAAGCACAATGATGGCACCAGTATAAAAACACTAGGAACTATGCTAACAAATGATAAAACGATGAAATCTAAGAATGTGACATGCAACGCTAAAAAAGACTGATTAGTACTATAAAGTAAGAACAGGTAACTTGAAAAAAAGAAAACAAAAGTAAGAACAAAATGCACAAAGAAAACCTATACTTATAAACGACGGGACTAGTATACAACGAATCAATACCAGGAACTACGCCAACAAACGACAAAACAATAAAATGCAACCTAATGATGCAATATATAACGTTAAAAAAATACTGGTTAGTGCTGTAAAAGAAGAAAAAAAATAACATAGAAAGAAAAACCAATACTCATATAAGTGACCAATATCGCGACGTATAGAAATAAACTAGTTAAAAAAGAGAAAAAAATGCAATATAAACAAAAAAAATTTTTTTATATGCAGATTATCTGTTATGTGTAACCAGTGATTTTATCCCGGTTAATCGTAGTTATTTTTTAAAAAAAAATAAATAAATTATACTGTACATGAACAGTAATAAAAAAAATAAAATAAAAAAAAAGCCAAAAATAAAAAAAATTATTTAAAACTACGGGCCTCTATGTATACGTACTAGTTCTGCAAGTACTAACATGTGCTTTATTAAAATAGTGCCTAATGTGGTATAAACACATTTTAATAATGCACATGCCGGTCTTTTAGAAACGTACGTACATATATACGTGTGTAGAGTTGTTAATGGAGTACTCCAAACTATAATAAAATATATAAACTACTCTAGTTTCAAACTGGGGTAGTTTATATATTTTATTATAGTTTGGAGTACTTCATTAACAACCCTATATGTGTGAAAAACCTGTTCGCGCAAGTTTATGTATGAGAATTTTTTTTAAAAAATAACTCCTGAAAATAAGCTACCCCACATTAACTATAGATTGCTTAAATCTTCTATATTCTGAAAATAAGCTACCCCTAATTTTTTAAGGTCAAAATCATCCAAAAAAAGGTAGCTTATTTTCAGGAATATATGGTATAGTTTATTCAAAAAACAATGTACACACTTTATTATAAATAGAATTCTCAATTAAAAATTACTTTTCTGTTCTTTCACTTGCATCTTAAACTAACAGAAAGTAAGTATATAGTTTATTCAAAAAACAATGTACACATTTTATCATCAATAGAATTCTCTATTAAATATTAATTTTCTGTTTATGTTTTAAATTATCAGGAAGTAAGTATATAATTTATTCAAAAAAACAATGTACACATTTTATCACCAATAGAATTTTTATTAATTTTTTGTTTTCTTATATTATAAATTATTAAACGGTAACTATAGTTTATTCAAAAAACAATGCACATATTTTATCGTTTATAGATTCTCTACTAAATATTATGTTTCTGTTTTTTCACTTACTTTTTAAATTAGCAGTTCGTAAGTATATAGTTTATTTAAAAAAAATGTGCACATTTTAACATTAATAGAACTTTTTATTAAATATTACTTTTTAGTTCTTTCATTTACATTTTAAATTATCAGTTTGTAAGTATATATAGCTTATTCAAAAAACAATGTACACATTTTATAATCAGTAGAATTTTCTATTAAATATTATATTTCTGTTCTTTCCCTTACGTTTTAAATTAATGTATACAGTCAACCCTCCATAAATGCAACTCGTAGGGACAAGCCTACAACGTGCATTTAGGGAGGTTTGCATTTAGAGAGAGCCAATTAAATTGTAGCTTTTAAAAATTAGATCATCAAGTTTGTGTAACTTCTACTAAAACTGTATAACCTATCTTAAATACTAAAATTTGATTGGCCACGTGCATTTAGGGAGGTTAGTGTGATATAAAATGTTATTCAAGAGAACGTGCATTTACAGAATATAGAACATGCATTTAGCACTAATAACATTTTACGGAATA
>QKWP01000259.1:313681-332859 GCA_003550325.1 Gigaspora rosea
AAAAAAAAAAAAAGCTATTTTGTACAATTTTTACCTCTCTCTCTCTTTTATTCCTTTTTCTCTTTTACCCCTCTCTCCCTTTTACCTCTCTCTTCTTTTATCCCTCTCTCCCTTTTACCTCACTCTTCCTTTTACCCCTCTCTCACTTTTATCCCTCTCTCCCTTTTACTCTTCTCTTCCTTTTACTCCTTTCTTCCTTTTACCTCTCTCTCTCTTTTACATCTCTCTTCTTTTTACCCCTTTTCCCTTTTACCCCTCTCTTCCTTTTACACCTCTTTCCCTTTTATCACTCTCTCCCTTTTACTCTTTTACTCCTCTCTTCTTTTTATGCCTTTTTCTCTTTTACTCCTTTTTCCCTTTTACCCTTCTTTCCTTTTTACTCCTCTCTCTCTTTTACCACTCTCTTCCTTTTATCCTTTTTTCCTTTTTATCACTTTCTCTCTTTTACCTCTCTCTTCCTTTTACCTTCTCTCCCTTTTACCTCTTTTTTCCTTTTACCCTTCTTTTTCTTTTACCCTTCTCTTCCTTTTATCTCTCTCTCTTTTTTACCCCTTTCTCCTTTTTATCCCTTTCTCCCTTTTACCCCTCTCCCTTTTACCCCTCTCTCTCTTTTATTCCTCTCTTTTTTTTACTTGCTGGATTACTATTATAGCCCAGATTTTTCATTATCACATTTCAAATATAGCATATATAAAAATTACCCCCATTAGTATTCTTTTAAATATATCTATTTTGCCATTTAGCGGTTTTCAAATATAACCTTTTTTTTTAATACCTACTTTTCAAATATAACCTTTTTTAAAAAACGGTCCTTCATTAGCTATTTTTCAAATATGACATCACATAAATTATTCGGGGTCCTCTATGAACGTTTGAACATGAACATGGATAAAAAAAGTCTTGGACATAGTAGACATGACAATACTAGTTAGAATCATCTCATTAAGATAAATATTTTGTAGTTAAATCATCCAAATGAACTAGTGAATCAAAAGTTATTATCAATTCCATAAATAGTATACATGACCAATTAAAATAGTTTAAAAATCATATAAGTGAACAGACAAAAAATGCAAAGTTACATTTTTAATATGCGATGCATTAAAAAAGTAACTTTTGTATCATGATGCAGAGAAACTAAAGGTTCTTCACTTTATTTCAGACAATAAAAATAAAATTTTAAATTTTTACAACCTTTTTGTAGCTTTGCCACAGATTAACAAAAATTCAGAATTTTTATCAAGTGTTTCAAAATTTATAAAAACAGCTATAATTGTTTTTTTAATGAGTTAACTATATCAACTATAGTATTTATAAATTTGGAAATTTCATGGATCTAAACCAAACACGGATCTAAATGATGCGAGTTCAGGTTCTAATGTTCGATCTGAATTGATATTTAGACTGGGTTCAGATCTTTAAAAATACCAACCTGTTTGAATCATACAGAATACTAGTCAAAAATAGTAATCAAGTCTATATATTATATTAATTCATACCATACATAGATAGAGGTAGCTACTAAGCAAAAAATGAAGGTGAGTCAGTAGAAAAGGCACAAATTTATTAGATAAATTTGACTCTTTTCTACTGACTTACTCCCAAATATCATGTGATAAATAGTATGCTCTAATAGAAACCGTTTTTTATTAAAATATTCTGTTTTGGGCTTCTAAATAAACTTGTTCAGTATGTAATTTTACTCTATTAAAATCAAAACATGTTTTTTTGAATTTTTTACTAAATGAAAAATAAGGTTAAAGTTAAAAAAAAATTTTCTTTTCAAAAAAAAATTTTTTTTTTTTAGAAAAAAATTTTTTTCTAACTTTAGCTCTATTTTTTACTTAATAAAAGTTTAATAAAATGTAGTTTGACCTTAGTACAAATAAAATTACATGCTAAACAAGTTTACTTAGAAGTCCAAAGCAAATTATCTTGATAAAAAAAGGATTTATATTACAAACCAAAAATTTTTAACTTTATCATATAGCTAGCTTATTTTTTTGTCAAGATAATCTAAATTTTGCAAAGCATAAATTTGCATATAATTTTGGTTTTAAAATTGGTAAATATTTGTTTTTAACAAAGTTGAATTTTGGAATTGTACAAAATTAACAACATTTTAACTTGGCTTTTAAGCTCAATTTTTTTTCTTGTTTTATATACTCATAAAATTTAATTTTAAGTTAATTAGTTAAGTCAAGAAGGATCTTTAGCTCAAAGTTTATAGTAAATTCATATATTTTTATTTAAATTAACAAAGAAAATTATTTAATTAAAATACATTAAGTTACATAGAAGAACTAATTAATGACGGTTAGACTCAATGTACAGAGCAGACTTTAGCTTCTTGCACAACTGTAAAAACCGAGTATACGGCAAGTGCTCTTACAGAAGACAATTATAGTATTTTAGATTATACACGAGGACGAAAGCATTTCGGGTTCTAAAACCCAAAATTAAAATTTGAAGAAGAAATTGTTTTTGATCTATTTTACTTGAAAGACGAAATGATTTGATACTTTTTTTGAATAGACGAAATTATAAGGAACATATCTATATAAATTTTATTTGCTCTACCTTATAAAAAATTTTAATTTTCTCTAATGAAGACGAAATAGGTCTTTTCAAAAATCAATTTCGGTGGCATCACTACTTCAGATACCATATCTTCATCTCCCTCTAAAGTACAACTTTCCTTTAATACTTCTCTATCACTAACTACTTCCAGTTCTAACAACTATCCAATATCAGAAATTTATGATGAATCCTTACTTGAAAAAGACTTCAGTGATGAAGAAATTAAACTACCAACAAACTCTATAAGTAAAAGAAACTTCTTCAATCCCAATCCTAACCTTTTTGAAATATACAATCCAAAAGCATGTTATAACAAATTTTTTTACTATCATAAACTACGAACACTCCTTTCTCCACAAACTGTGGGTTCTTTCTTGCATTATATACAAGAATATTATCCTATGTTTTATTCAAACCAATATATAAAAATTTCTATCAAACCACATTCCCGATTTGACTATATTTTCACAGAAGCACACATATACCTTCCATATGAAAATTTTATACCAGATCACATTATATTTCCACCTTTTGAAGATTTACTACACTACTCTGATGTTGAACTTAAATCATCTAACTCTAGACAATTACCTACAGACTATCCTCAAAAAATACAAATTAATTTTCTTAATATTAATGGTTTATCATCATATATTAAACAAAATTTTATCTATGATCACATTATAGAAAACCAAATAGATATATTTGGTCTTTTTGTAACTCACTTATCATTAAAAGAATCTAAATTCTTACAACTCTCTAAGAACCTAATTAACTACCAAAACTTTTGGAGTTTTTCTGTTAACAATAGACAAGCTGGAGTTGGTTTATTTATTCACAACCAAATATCCAAGTACATTGGCAAAGTATTTGAATACAAAGGTTTTATTCTAAGTATAGAATTCTTCTTTCTATTAATTTCTCTTCAAGTTATTCAATTTACTATCCTACTAAAGAAAAAACACAACAAAGAAAAGATGTTCTTAAGCAAATCAACACTCTAATTCAAACCTCAAAACACAAAATCATACTTATAGGTGATTTTAATTCAACACCAAATCCTAAACTTGATCGACATTCTCCAAAAAAAACCTCTCTTCCTAAATCTCAACTTATCAAAACTTTAAAACCACACTTTCATGATATATACCGACTTTTTCATCCAAACTCAACTAAATTTACTTGTTCCCACAAAAATTTATATAGCAGAATTGACCAAATATGGACAAATTTATCTATTTTTCTTATAGACTATACTGATATTCTTGACACAGTTTCTACTAACTCTGATCACAACATAGTTTCACTTGAAGTCATTCTTTCTATTCCACAAAACCAATACAAACAGCCTTCTAGAAAGGTTTTTATATGGAAACATGCCTCACAAACTCATATTCTTAATTACCAAGACTTTACTGATTCTAGACTTAAAAAAATCACCCCTAATATAAGCAAAATTCAAAATATCAATGATTTAAACTCAACCTAACAACAAATCGAAAAAATAATCAACAAAGTAGCATTAAAATTTATACCCTTTAAAAAAATCTCTAAAAATCTCTCTAATAAACCAAAAATAAAACTCTCTTCTATATACTATCAACTCAAGTATTTAATTTCTATCAAGAAACTACTAAAATCAAAAAAATTCTCTAACTCACTCTTTAACTATTATAACAAATACATACATAATACCCTTATCTCATCTCTAACTTTAAATACAAATCTCACACACTCTCAATATACTTCTATTCTTAATCTTAAAGAAAAACATCTAAAAAAACAAATTGAACTTGAGATAAAACAAAAAATACAAGAAGAAATTAAAGTCAAACTCCAAGAGTGTGACTTAAATTTTATTCAANGAAGAAATTAAAGTCAAACTCCAAGAGTGTGACTTAAATTTTATTCAAAATCCAAAACTCTTCTTTAAAAAAACTATTAAGAGATTCGGTTCAAGCATATATCTTGACAAACTTCTTACAAATAACAATTTTTTAACAAATCCTGAAGAAATTAAAACCCAAATTCAATATAATTTTCAAACCTATTACCAAGAACAGCCTCTTTCTATAATCTTACCAAATTCTGAATTTTACAATCTTTACAAACCACATCCAGAATATGAACCTTGTTATGAAAATCTTTTATCCAAAATTTCTAATAAAGAGTGGTCTGAAACCATTTCTTTACTATCTAATCAAAAGGCATCTGGACCCTCAGGCCTTAACTATGAACATATCAAATCTCTCTCAACTCAAAGCCAAAATGCTCTTCGACTATTTCTTTCTAAATGCTTGCAACTTCAACAAATTCCCTCAACCTGGAAATTGTCTCATATATACTTTATTCTAAAAAAATCAAATTGGGACTTTACACTTGACCAAGTTCGTCCTATTTCACTTATTGAACCTCTCAAAAAATGTCTTACTAAAATCTTTACAAAACGACTAGATCATATTATCTTCCAAAACAAACTTTTAAGCAATCTTAACTTTGCAGCTACTAAAAACTTCTCAACACATACACCTATTCAAATTCTACTTAATACAATTGGACATTACAAAGAAAGCAATAAAAAAGCCTGGATCCTTTTCCAGGATATGTCAAAAGCATTTAATAAAATTAATATTTTAAAACTAGCTAAAGCATGCAAGAGAATTGGTATACCTCAAAATAGCATTAATTTCATTACAAATCTTCATACAAACCGCCAAGCCAAAGTTATTACAGCATATGGTACAACACAACCCATATCATTATATTCTAGTATAGAATAAGGAGAAACCTATTCTCCTCTTTTATGGAAAATTTATTATGATCCTATTTTTTGTTATATTAACTCCAAATATCAAAAACAACTCCTTAAAATTCATACTTTATCACCACTAGAACAACTAACTTAAAAAAACTTACCTACTCTTACTATACCCCACTAGCATTTATGGATGATATAGTATGGCACTGTAAAGATCCAAATTCACTTCAAAACTTACTAAATGATGTTTCTAAACTATATAAACTTAACAATATACAAGTAAATCCCTCCAAATCAGATTTAATACTTATCTCCTCTAAATCTAAATACCAAAATACTTCATCTATACCTTCTATAACTTTAACAATGAAACTATCCCTCTTCGAAAACACCACGATACAATTAGATATTTAGGAATCTTTTTTAATGGTACTGGCTCAACTAAACCAACTCTCGAAAAAATTATAGAAAAAATTGAAAACTTTATCAAACTGATCCAATATAAAAAACTTTTGCCAATTCAAATTTCAAGACTTTTCAATACAATTCTCGCACCTTCAATAGAATATCTTCTTCAAGCAACATCTTTAACAAATCAACAAATCAACAAACTTTCAACTCTTCTAACTAAACAAATAAAAAGATCTCTTAAACTATCTCTAAATACAAGCAATAATACTCTAACAAACCCTTTGCTTTTCAATATTCCTACACTTCACAAACTCTGTATCTATTAGGGTTCCGCAATTTGATTTGATCTTCAAATATTTGAATCAAATATTTGATCAAATTCAAATTCAAATTTGATTATATTCGATTTGATCAAATTCAAATATGGCCAAATTTGATTTGATTTGAAAATTACTATTAAAAATTCAAATTCAAATCAAATTCAAATTCAAATATTTGAATCAAATCAAATTCAAATCAGGGTCAATTGATTTGATCAAATTTAAATTGATCCAATATTTGATTTGATTTGAATTTGAAGAACCCTAGTATCTATACAGGAAGCAATATAACTGAAAAAATTATAAACTCTTCACCTCTCCTAAAACAAATTTTCGAATATAGAATTAAAAAATGGCTCTCTAAAACATGGCAATACACTCTTACTTACCAAACTAAACACAAATGCTTTACCAACTTTACTTGCATTTTTTATCTCTTTCAACTCCTAAAATACAATATCAATATTAACAATTTAAATATTAATCAAAACGTTTTCCCAAATCAAACTCTAAACTCTATTTATAACTTTCTTAATTCTAAATACAACTTTTCTACAATTAAAAGCTTTCAAAACAACAAAATTCTTTTTTTAGAACAACTTCTAACTGCTAACAATAATTATCTACTACCATGGAATAATATCTATCTTCGTACTTGCAAAACTACTCGTAGTCGTACTCCTTTCTGGTTCAAACAACTCTCAAACAAAATTAATATCAAATCTATAATACAAACTTGGCTGCAAATTAAATTAGATCCTATAAATCCTTTTTAAACACAATAAATCTTATCTTACCTCCAACTTCAAAATCAAAAAAGAATAGCTGGGTTATCTACCCTACTTCAACTCAACCAAATCTTGGAAAGATAATTTCAATTATGGAAAATTCTTTTAAAATTGAAAATTATTCTTTAAACTTTGATACTCCTGGTACCATACTCTTAACTCCATCATCACAAACACAAATACTACTACCAAAAAATTTAATTTATCTCACATGCAAATCACAAAAACAAAAAATAGACCAAACTATATCATTCAAATTATCTATTAACCACCAAGAAATCCAAGCTCTTTGCCAAATACATTCTCAACTATATATACTCTTACTCTAACAAATCTTTCAATTAACATTCTAGATCAAAATATTAAACAGATTAAAAATATAGTTATAATTCTCTCTTATCAAGAAGAATTAATTCATCTCTATAATCTTATTAAAACAATATCCTTAAATAATCTACATTTCTATTCAGATGCTTCAATAGTTCATTCTCAAACACCAAATATCCGAACTGGTATAGGTTGGATTTTAGACAACCAAATTAGAATTAAATTCTGTGCAGCAATACCAAATGCACCAAATTCAATATATGCAAAAACTAAATCTATTTTCTATCTTCTGCTTATAATACCAAATAATATATCAATCAATATTCATATAGATAATGCATCTACAATACAAATACTACAGAATCTACCATACTCTCAAAACACTTTAATTAAACTTCCAAATTGGGACATTATACACAATATAAATTATCTTCTTAATCACCAAAATATTTCAATAACTTTACACAAAATTAAAGCTTACTTAAATAATGCACTACACACAAATGCTAACCATCTTGCTAAAAGGGGCACTAATAAAAAGCTTATTAAAATAAATTCAAACTACCTTTTTCCTCTATCCTTCTTTTCTTGGAAAGAACTTACTATCACATTCAAACTTCACAAATTTATTAAAAATATTCTTCTTATTCAAAATATTAATAACCTTCTTCAACTTAAATCCCTTCAAAATCTACCTTTATTTAATATTCAGTTATTTTTTAACATAATTAACTCTTAAACCTATAACTTTTATTTCTATACAACCTATCTCAAAATTCTGCTCAACAATTTACCAACTATGCAAAATCTAAACCTTCAATACCCTTACTTATACCTTACAACAAACTGTGCAAGCTGTAAACAAACAGAAGACATATTACATTTATTTAACTGCCCTTCAGTTAAAACTTCACTTATAAACTCGTTTTGCAAAATAATTACTCAAACCAGACAAGAACTTCAAATCGAAAACATATCTGTTAATATATTAATCAAAAATCTTATTAAACCTCTTTTCCAACTCCCTTTTTGTATTCTACTACTTATTCTTGGCACAATACCTCAAAATATTCTTCAGTCTCTAAAACAACTTTTTACCAAACACACAACAAATTTTTTCATCAAACTATCTAACAATCTATTAGATTGGTTCATAAAGAGATCTGGATACCAAGAAATATAATTCAATATAATTGGGAATCTGCACAGAAAATTAACTACAAAACTAGAAACAAAAAAATATACTTTCCTCAATGTACTATTAATACTACCCAATCACTATCTCAATCAAACTATAACTTAGATCTATATATACTTAAATGGTACTCACAAAATTACAATATCTTATTTATTTTTCATTAATATCTAAATCTTTTACTATTTTTAGTTTCCTCTAGCCTTCTTAAACTAAAAATTTAACCTTTTAGTTTAAAATAGAAAAGTATGAGATGAAATGTCACATCTTTTTTCTGTAGCGGTTTAATGGTTAGCCCTGACTGCAAGTGTTGATTCTCACTTTCCCGAACCCACTTTCCCGAAAAACTATTTTCCCGACATCACATAGGGTTAGGGTTAGCATTTTGTTAGTTGTGGATATATATTTTTAGCAAATTGTCACCTGTGTGATGTCGAGTAAATGACATGTCGGGGAAATAGCTTTCGGGAAATCGTACCGTAACCGACTGCAAGTGATAGGCTTGCCTAGAGTTTGGACCTGTCAACCGCATATCCGGATATCCGTACGGTTAACCGATATCCGGATGCTATAAATGTCTCACAGATAAGAAACCTTATCTGCCAGTTTCAAACGGATAGCCTAACGGATATCTGCGGGTATCTACAGGCAGTGTTGTCACTTGGACGTGTCCATACTATGTTTTTTGTCCAACATCCAAAATTGTCCAAAATCGTCCAAGTCTATGTCCTAATCAATAAAATAATTTAAAAAATATATAATTATATATTTTTTTAGGTACTGGACTCATTGGTGAAAAAATTAAAATAAATTATCTTAATAAAATTTTAGGTAATTTTAATTTGAAAAAATGTTTAAAATGTCCAAAAAATGTTCAAGTGACAATACTGTTCACGGGTATCCACGGATACTCGCAATTAGAAATTGGACCCCAGTAAGATCTGGTTGCCTACCTGTTTAAATAATACTGATTAATAAATAGATTCATGCCTACAAGCCAAACGCAATAATGGTATATACTATATTGTTGTGAAATAATGCCAATGGATTATTTAGAGTAATGGCCCGAATTAGGCTTAATTTAGGCCAAATTTGAAATTATACTCTGCGTGTTATTTCGCAACAATATGGTAAGCATTTATAGTCTTGATTTGTGGACCAAATTAACACGAATGAAATGATTTATATATCATAGAAATAATTATAGTTTATAGTTATTGTATGGATTGTAGTAGTTACACACAAGTTCATCCAAAGGCACGAGATTTAAATATGAACCTGTGTGTATAACGGGTTATTCAACATACTCTATCTTATTGCACAGTGTCTGATGTAACAATCCCGTGCCAATAAGTTAATGAAATAAGCACGGGTTGTCACATAAGACCCGTGCAATAAGCTAGGTTATCCGGTTTATCCAAATATCTGTATGAGTATTGGGATATCCAGAAGGTTATCTGGTTATTTGTAGGGTTTATCTGGATATCTGCAATTTAAAAATTGACGGTTATCCGGATACAGCTTTTATAAAATGGATACTATAAAACGGGTATCTGGATATTCGGGCCCAAACACTAGGCTTGCTCTATTGTATAGATTATTACCATAAATGGCTATATAAAAGACCTGAGTCTGTTACATTTTTTAAATTTTAAACCCTATAGTAGACCCGGGGTCTATTGTACGGATGAGGGTTCAGTACCAGGCAATATAAATATAGCATATTGGTACAAGTAATATTTTATTTTCACTATTTGAATGTCAGTTTAGATTCTCTAGTATACCCGGGTCTCTTAACTTTTCCAAAAATCTCAACCTATATAGTAGTTCCGGGATGATACGTGAGGGATCTACTATCATGGGGGATCTTTTATATGGCCGTTTACAGTAGATGATTAGTTAGAAATTTTAAATATAGTATTTCTTTATATATCATCCTGATATAATTGTAACTTACTATCCTATTTATGTACTTGACATAAAAAAAAAAATACATTAAGTTATTTTTTTAGTTTAAATATTATATATTTTTAAAACTATAGTTTAAAATAAAAATTATTAGATTCATTTTTTCAAAAGATCAACGCTTTTTGATAATCACTTGGACCAAATGTCCGACAGAAGAAAACAAAAAGTTTTTTGTTGGAGCATGGGTAGAGTACACAGGACCTATGGTTTTTACAAAGGTCAACTATTCACTATCATCTAGGGACTTTTTTGATATATTCGGCATGCAAACCAAAAGCGTTTTGGTACAAGATAACTGGCAGGAGGTGGTGCCCTTGTACAAAAAATTTTGGTGGAGTTATCATTTCCATTCTATCGACAAAGTATTCTGTGACAATATACAAGAAACAGCAAAAAAATGAGATTTCCAACAACACTCTTCTTTAAATTTCTTACAAGTGATTTCTTGGTATCATCTTTCTCATCTTTCTGCTGTTTTTCCAAAATTTTCGATAGAAAGTGGGGATTTGGTTTACTTTAGCTAAAAGATTAGCTATTTACTTTTCAAAATTCAGACAGACCCAGTAGAAATGCAACCACGTGACGTGTTTGTTTACAAATACGGTTTCGGTGCTACTCTATATGATGTAGCTCAAGTTGATATGGTTTAGGGATATCCGAGGTTGGTCGTATAGTCAGAAGAAGATATTAGTTACGGTATAACTATACAGTAGAGATATACAATAGTTGCATTTGTTATATAATTTTTATTCAACATATCATGGGTTATAATAGTATTTTCACTTTTCTTTTTTTCCATTAGTTTTTGTTAACTTTTCGTTAGACTAGCCTTCGTGCTTTACCATGTGGTTTTTTTTTCTTTTTTGTTTTTCTCTTCCTTTTTTCTTTTTTTGTTTATTTTTCTTTTGTATTTCTCATTTTCTTGACTTTGATATTTTTTTTATGTTTACCTCCTTCCTTATTTTGTCCTTAGTAAATTTCTTGTTAGTTAAAGGAATATGAAGGAAAGAAGAAGCTATTATGGTGTGGCACTTAGGCTAGTTTAACATAGCCTCTAGTTTTTAGACTTGTCTTCAAATTAGTGCAGCAGGTTATACTTGGGCACCTTTAAGGCAGCCGAGTAATGTCAGATTTGCGAATTAGGAGTAAACAAGTGTATTAATATAGTGATATACTTAGTATCTTAATAAAATACTGGCGAAACTGCCTAAGTGAAAAAAAATTATTAGATTAAATGTTAGCTATAAATTTTTTTTAAATTATTATAATATATTAGAACTAACAATATTATCTATATAATATTATATATTTTATAAATAATTGTTATATAACAAAATATTAATGTATATTGCTAAAACTTCTTTGTATAACAATAAAAAAAAATACAAAATCTTAACCTATTTACAATTTTAATGCTGGAAATAGTAACTCTAATTCTTAATCTCTAATCCAACATTTAGTTAGAGTCAGTATCTGAAATTCAATTTTTAAATTAGTTGTGAGCTGCAACTAAATAAAAAAAAATAGTTGTGAATTATAAGAATTTATAAAAATTTAGTTGTGGTATAAGCAATTAATTGAAATTTATAAATAAAATTTGCAAATTTGTATGCGAAATTCGCATATGCACTTCAGATTTTGGTGGCAAAATTTTAAAATTTGTTGCAGTCTGCAAACTCCACAACCTAATTTTAGATACTAGTCAGAGTTCAATATTGTAATATACTTGGATAAGTAAAATCATTTAAATAAAAATTAGTATAAATCTATATTAAGAAACAATGATATAATCTATAGCTTGTTTCAAATTACTAAACCAAGTCTTTTTCATTTCTTTTAAAGCCTGTTACTATGAGAGTTTTAGATTGTTATAGTTGTATTTGTGCATTCTGAAGCATTACTATCTACTCAGTATCTACTCCTATTTGTTTGATAACAATATCCAAACTAGATGAGTAATGACTTATATTCATCTTTTGTCTGATTTTTTAAATTTTATATAACATATATGGTTTGCAAAAATCGCCTTTTTGATAAACTTTCTACTAGTGTACTCTATTTCTGCAAATTCAATAAATAGATCAATAAGTGGATTTTATTCTTATCTACTCTGATTTTTTGTTATAACAAATACCCAATATTAAATTTTTTACTAGCATTTTCTTTTTTTGTAAATTTTTGATAATAAAAAAATGGATTACATTTATCTATTTTATTTGATAAAATATTCAACTCAATTCTATCTGATAATAATATTCAACTAGTATTCAACCCAATTCTATTTGATAATGATATTCAACCACTAGTATCCTTTATCTCTGCAAATTTTAAAAAATGGATGCTTTATATTTATCTTTTTCTATTCTGACTTTATTTGATATTCTACTAGTATAATAAAACAATATGTATATATCACACTAATAGTATTTAATACCAGTAAATACAAATTATAATATGCAAAAAAAATTTTTTTTTGCCATTAAGGTTAGGGTTAGAGTTTGTGTTAGAGTTTGGGTTAGAGTTAGTATGTACCAAAATTTTGCAAAAAAGAACGTGAAGATAGATTTCTTAGACAGAATTTTTCGAAATAGACAATTTTTGAAAAAAACAATTTTTCAAAAATTTCAGGTTACACATGACCTTCATGTTATACAAATTTTATGAATTTTGATTGACCAAAACACATGTGGTGTTAAACACCAGTGGTATCATTATAATAATAAACTTAGCATAAATGTTTCATTGATATTTTTCATCTCTGCGGATTTTTAATCATAAGTTAATGCTTAATTTTCATCTTTTTCAATTTTATTCTCAATGTAATAAGGGCATTAAGATTTATTAGATAATATTTTAAGAGGTGGAGATCAAGCCAAATCTATCTTATATAAAAATTTTAGCTAATTAAATTTAATGAAAATATTATCTGAGGTAGATAAATCTCTATAGTAAATAGATATTAGGGGGCATCCATAAATAATATTATGTATTCCCTTATAGTAGCACTTGACTCACCCTACTATATAAAAAATTTTTTTCAAAATCTGTATGTTTATATATAAAATTTTACAAAAACTTGAATATATTGTGATACAGTGATCTGATTTAGATGATTTAGGTACTATTTGATTTGTCTCAATGAAACAAATCCAATGATATTAAAATCATATTATTTGAATTACTGAATTAAAAAATATTTACAAAAAACTATTGGGTTATATAGTAATTTTATAAAAAAAGATATGACTAATATTATTTGACCAATAACTTTTATTCAGCAATCCAAATGAAATTAAATTAGTACAGTCAACCCTCCATAAATGCAACTCGTAGGGACAAGCCTACAACGTGTATTTAGGAAGGTTTGCATTTAGAGAGAGTCAGTTAAATTGCAGCTTTAAAAATTAGATCATTAAGTTTGTATAACTTCTACCAAATATAGATTGGAATCGTCTAAAGTTTTTCTTTAATCGTTTAATCGTTTAATCGTTTAATCGTTTAATCGTTTAATCATTTAATTTGGTTAGCATTAAAATAATTCTGGCCTACAACTAACATAATTCTGCCTGGAACTATGGAAACAATTTTTAAACGGTTAAACGATTCTAATTTCTACTACTAAAACTGTATAACCTATTTTAAATACTAAAATTTGATTGGCTATGTGCATTTAGGAAGGTTAGTATAATATAAAATATTATTCAAGAGAACATGTATTTACAAAATATAGAACGTGCATTTAGCACTAATAACATCTTATGGAATAGAAAAAAAAATTGCATTTAGGAAGGTAATGCATTTATGAAGATTGCATTTATGGAAGTTCAACTGTACCATTCAACTCCTTTCACTGAGACGAATCGAATGGTACCAAAATTATTAAATTTGGACTACTGGATCAGTTTTTAGCTAATTTTTTCTAAAAAAATTATGTTATATTTTTTTGACACCTACTTATTGGGAAAAACTCTTGTATAACATTATTTATGAATCCCCTCTTAGCAGTTAGATAATAAATGTCAGCACCCTAACAGTATCCAATGTTAAATGTTTTATTGGTATGCTATATAGTTTCATGAAATATTTAACATGAAACATTATACAAATCTGTTCTAAAAAACTGTATAAAGGCTTACTGTAAAATGATGTAAAAAACAAAACCTGAAAAAAAGACAACTAAATATGACAACATCTGATTGCAACAACTTCTGAATAAGATGATACCAAATCTAATATAAAAAAATAAAAAAGATTGTTTAGTAAATAATAATGATAATAAACGTATATTTGCGATATTGCAACTATACATAAGGACGAAATTATTTCAGGTTCTAAAACCCAAAATTAAAATTAGAAGACGAAATTGTTTTTGACTCAATTTACTTGAAAAACGAAATTATTTAATACTTTTTTTAAATAGACGAAATTATAAGAAACATATTTATATAAATTTTATTTGCTCTTTCTTATAAAAAATTTTAATTTTCTCTAATGAAGACGAAATAGCCTTTTTTAAAAATTAATTTTGGTGGCATTACTAATTGCAACCTAGTATATTTAACAAATTTTCTAAAAAAAATTAATACCTTAACTTTTACAGATATATTGAAGTTTTCAAAAATAAAAAATAGTTATTAGCTATTATTACAACTAGAAATATAGTATATACAAATTAAGCAGCTAATATACAATGAAAAAGGGCATCTATAAATAACGTTATGTACCCTCTCAGAGTAGCACTTGATCTCTCCTACTATATAAAAATTTTTTTTAAAATCCATATGTTTATAAAGTAAGTATGAGTATTGTGGTGGAGTTAAGAGAATTTTGGTATAACTCTGGATCTATTGGTCCAAATTGAATGATTTTAGTACCATTCGATTTATCTCAATGAGTCGAATCGAATGGTACCAAAATTGTTCAATTTGGATCACAGGATCACAAGTTATTTACAATTATATATTGCACGAAATTGGGTGGGGTATTGTAGTAGATAAGGGCATTGTGGTGAAATTTGCAATAACTTGTGACCTATTGGTCCAATCTAGACAATTTTTATACCATTCGAATTGTCTCATCGAGATGATTTGAATAGCATAAAAATCGTTTAATTTCGATCACTGGGCCACAAGATATCAGCATTAGAATAGTGTCCAAATATAACATATTAGTTTTTTTTAAAAAAAAATTAATTTAAACATTCAAATACTGATATCTTATGACCCAATGATCGGAATCAAACAATTTTTGTACCATTCGAATCATCTCGATGAGATGATTTGAATGGTATAAAAATTATTTAGATTGGACTAATGGGTCACAAGTTATAGCAGATCCGCCACAATACCCATATCCACCACAATACCCATAATTACTTTATATAAAAATTTTACAAAAACTTGAATATATTGTAACATAGTGATCTGATTTCAATGATTTAGGTACTATTCGATTTGTCTTAATAAGATGAATCCAATGATGCCAATGTAATTTGAATCACTGGATCAAAAGATATTCACAAAAAACTATTGGTTATATAGTAGTTTTATAAGAAAAGATATGACCAATAGTATTTGGGCAATAACTTTTAATTTAGTGATTCAAATAAAATGAAATTGGTACTATTCGACTCCTCTTACTGAGATAAATCAAATAGACCAAAATCATTAAATTTGGACTACTAAATCAGTTTTTAGCCAATTTTTTCTAAAAAAATTACATTATATTTTTTTGACCTCTTTTATTTATTAGGAAAACCGTTATTTTTCATCTGACTCATCTCTTGTAAACGTTATTTATGAATGCCCCAAAGAGTTTGCAAAAAGTAGTTTCATTTATTTTCCATCTAACTACAAAGTCCATTACAAAGAGTATAGAAAATGCTGTATTAATAATAACCAATTTTTCATAAAAGATTTTTGCTATAAGAAAGAATCATAACTAATTTCTTATTAAGAACTAGTAGACCTTATGAACTGAAGTAATTGTTCATCTAAAGCTCTTTCTTTTACAACTTCTACAAATATGACATTTAAACTTAATAACACTTAACATTACACTTCGCTATTAAACTGTCAAATACTATATACCTTTTACAGGACCCTGGACATCTATTATATAGGTTATAGCCAATTTGATCTAATTTGCTAAAATAACAAAACCATATTTACTTAAATAACTTCTGATCCAGTTATCAGAATTGATGAACTTTTTTTTGTTAGATGCACCTCACTGAGAGCTTTATTTTTAAAAAAGTTCATTCAAATTGGACCACTGAATGCCAAGATAATTGCTAAAAACCGTTTTTTTGCTTCTCAAATTTCAGGAAAAATAAAGTATGACCTCTGTACTAGATGTCTGGAGTCCTCCTTTTACTACGGACGTATTGAATTTTTTGACGTGTATAGAGATAAATCAAGAAAACAAATAAATAAAGGGATCAGTGCATAATCATATGATAGACGGATTAGGAATTGGCCTGCATTAACCTAATTTAGGCCGATGATCATCAAAATTCTAAATTAGTCGAAAATTAGTTTTTTAATTTTTGACCTGTGTCGTGACAAGATTGATTTGAGAATTTTTTTTTACTTAATGGACAGCTGTGGTTTTGTACATAGAATTTTTTATAATGGTTTGGCTGTGCACAAATCACGTTAAAACGCTTTTGATGGTGTTCTGGATGATTCAAATAAAAAACTTCATATATTGACAATTTTAATTTTGAAATTTGATGTATCAATTTTTTACACCGGGCATATTTATTTTTTAAAGCTTAGCAAAAAAAGAAAAACATATTAAAACTATATATTTTATTAATTGTTAATAAAAACAGTCACATAGTATTTGATTGTTAACATCATGTCATGTCAGAGTAGTGACAACAATCTAGATAACGCATAATTTTTTGATAGACATTTTCTTATTCAGGTCAATTACGAATAATTTTTTGATAGAAATTTTCGTTATTCAGGTCATAATTACGAATATATAATCGATTCGAAATTTGCGGTTGTTTGCCCAAAAAAAAAAAAAAAAAGAATGAAAAAAAGATGAAAAAGATGCTTGTGTTGTGTAAGAAACGAAATTTAAACGAGATACGAGAAATAATTCGATAGATTCAATTCCATGGAATACGATAGTTAAAAAAACGAAAATATACGATTTGAAAAGCCCAAACACATAAAGTTCAATTTTAATAACGCCCAAATTCAAATAAGGGAGGTAGGGGGGGTAGATAAACGTCGTTAATAGAGGGGAGAGCCCCTAAGGAAGAATCTGGAGAAATAGAATTTTCTCCAAGAAACCTGAATCCGTCAGAATGTTCCGTCGTCAAGAAGGGATCATCGGAATAATTAGAAATCGCTGAATTGGTACAATTCTCAAGAGAACGTGAATGGTAATGATCACTAACATTAGTTAGCGTATTAATAGTAGAATTAATAAAAGTGGTTGATCGGAATTCGTTAATAGTGGACACAGATATTGACATATCTATTTTATTATGATATTCTCCATTAATATACTCTTTTAACTTTTCTCTTGCTGCGACATTGTCCCAGTAGCTTTTCACATACTGGGGCTCATTCGCCCATTGGGAAGATATCAATCTCGATAAGGTTCTCATATCCATGGGTGAATCAGGATTGTTGAAGCGTGGGTTATTCTTAAGGTGATAAGTGCGATAGAGTATGAATCGATTTGGAGGCTTTTTTTGTTTTCGAGAATTTCGAGATTTCAATTTTCTTTCCTTTATGGGAGATTTCATGACGATTATGACGATTCCATTAAGTTTCGGTGTAATGAATGACTGATTTTTTGATTGGAATTTGATAAAATTTTTTAGAACTTATTTCGCAAAAAACGAGTGCCCTTTTTATATTTGTTTTCACTTAGATCATAATTATATTGCGATTTAGTTTTCTATTATATAAAATATATAATAATTTGTCTTCGGATTCATTGGTTAAAACGCATGTATATATGCACATACTAAGCTTATTTTTTTCCAAAATGGTGAGCTCAATAACAAAATGATGACATAAACGATTCAAATAAGGAATAACATACATTGTTCTCATTGAAGTCTAAACCTATTTTAATGTAATGATTTCGAAGAAACTCTTGAATCCTAAACACTTTATTTTAATGTAGTGATCCCTGGTTGACGCCGCAGAATTATGAGTTCCATTTAATAATTTATACACTTAACTTTTTTTTTTTAATTTTTGGCAAAAATATTTTACATCGTACATGTGCAATGAAGCATATTTCCAATGATCTTTGTTTACAACAACATTCACGAACATATGCTGCATAAAACTTGTAATAAAAAAAAAAAGTCTGATGATATAGCCCGGGTTCTTGATCAAAGTCACGTCTATAAGTTATATTTTACTTTTGGCGTGCGTCACTCTCGTAACGTTACACGTTGGGCATATGAAAACAAACTTAATCGTCGTGTACGTCACACGGATTGGATTTATATGGTCATCACACGTGATATTTCCCTCGATTACTGTATTAAAAAGAAAAACAGTATCTTGCCATTTTTGAGCACAATAAGAATTTAATGACGTAAATACATATTAACGTGACAATTTCCGGGATTGGGCTTAGTTAATATTGCATAACTATGAGAAGTCAGGCGTGTCATATTTTATTTATATATACAATGTTATACTGCTTTTAACAAAATTTAAATCTTTTATATAAAATAATTAGAAAAATAGGTTATTTTATAGTATATTTTGAAAGTAAAGCTTGTGTATGCGTGTGCAGACAGAATATATATATATCTATTTTCTTTTTTTTTTTTTTTTTTTTTTTTT
>QKWP01000259.1:334435-348519 GCA_003550325.1 Gigaspora rosea
AAAAAAAAAAAAAAAAAAAAAAAAAAAAAAAAAAACTGTTAGCCAATTAAATCACAAGATCAACGTGTGACATTGAGGTATATGTACGTGCAGTACGTACGTGCGTATAGTCCAATAAGAATGTCGAATAGACAATTTTTTGGAAATTATTAATATATATTATTAAATTTTTATTTTATTAAAATTAATAAAAGAAACCTTTCTGTTTGGTACAGGTTCTGTTGAGTAATCTTAATATTAAATTTTTGTGTAACGAAGACGATGATTCGTATTAAATCTTTTAACATTTTTCTCAATTTATTACATAATTTTATTTTTTTAAAAAAGCGCTCTTTTTTATTTAAAATATAAGGTCTGCTGAGCGATTATGTAAAATTTCCAAGGAAGTTAATATGTAAAATATTGAGGGATACGGTTTAAATTTTAGTAAATTTTAAATGGTTTTATAAGAAATTATAATTTCAAACCGTATCTCCTCAATAATTTACATATTAACCTCTTTAAAACTTTATACAATTGCCCAGCAGATCTTATATTTTAAAGAAAAAGAGCGTTTTTTTGAAAAATTTTTTATTAGAATTTTATTTGTTTTCAAATATTTTCAATATTGCTGATTTACACAACATCACGCTTTACTAACAATATATACCTTGCAACTAAATAAATGCTAATCTTAACTCTATGTAATGTTGTGTATTGTGAAAAGGAATAAAAAAAATCATATCAATTATGAAGATACATTTAAGAACCTATTTTAAACTAAGTTTTTTGTAGCGTATTTTATTATCATTATAATAATATTCACATCATACATCGAGTGACATTATGTCAATTATTATCCTCTGAAAGTATGTTTATACTCAATATTTTTAGCCAAATTGAGGCCGATTTCAATAATGTGACAAAAGTTTAATACTTCTGGAGAATACTATAAAGTCTGCCAAATATTGATTAGATATTATTATCATCATCATTATTATTGTTTGATTGATTCGTCACCGAATTCGTTCACTTGAGCGATTTTAGAACTTTCCATTTGAATGCTTAATAATAAAAAATTCCAACAGTACTATTAATTTTATTCCCGATGGCCTTCCATTGGCAACGCTGACTGTGTATGTGTAACGCATTAAGAATAAAATCGAATTGTGAATAGGATTGAAATTTAGGAAAGTTATCTTTTTGTTTTACTATTGCTATCCTACCTGCTACGTTATCGACCATTTTCAACTAATAAAATTGATCGGCTAAGTTTTTGAATTCGGTGTTATCGAATTACTGTAATGCCTAAAATACAATTCCGGCTAATCAATTTTTATCAGTTGTCCCAGAATTTGAGAACAGCTGTAATGATCCTGACCGATCATAATTTTTCAGCTATGACCAGTGTTGGCATTTATTGGAATTGGAATATTTTATCCAATTGGAATTGGGACATTTGAACTAGTCCAAAATATTCCAATAAAAATTTGGACCAGATCAGGGTCCATTAAAATTAGCCAATTAGAATTTCATCACGTGGTACAATTTTATTGGACAAAAATTAGTAATGCGAAATTTTGTGTGATACCAAGATAAACAAGACCGACAAACTGCATTTTGATTACATAAATTTGCCATTTGGTCTAAAATATGGTATAAGAATATGTGGTTTTTTACCCATATTGATATTACTGTATTAATATGATTGAAGTAATGATACGTAAAAAATTTTTTTAAATATTTAAGATTGAATAAATTGAAATTAGACTGGAATTGGACTATATCCAATAAATAAATAATAAAATTTGGATATTGTCCAATGCCAATGGTCTTAATATGTATTGGAATTTTTTGGATTGGTCCGAATTCCAATAGTCCAATAATTCAATAAAATTTTATTGATCATTGTCCAATGCCAACACTGGCTATGACCGAGCCGGCCATATGGGCCGATTTTGGAATTTATAAGTAGTTGTATTTTTTTAAAACTTTAAAGCTAAATAACTTCTGATCTACTAGTCTGTTTAAAATGATTTTACTACCAAAATGTTCGTCTCTTTGAGACGATTCCAACGAGCTGAAATCATTAAAATCCAATTACAGAATCATGAGATAATGCGCTGTCAAATAGTGAAGCACCTAGAGGGTGGGGTTGATTGGTTAGACCTATGTCTAACTAATCAACTCCACCCTCTAGGTGTGTCACTATTTGACAGCGCATTATCTTATAATTTTGTAATGATTTTGGGCTTGTTGGAATCGTCTTAAAGAGACAAATATTTCGGTAGTAAAATCATTTAAAACGGACCAGTAGATCAGAAGTTATTTAGCTTTAAGTTTTAAAAAAATACATTATATTTATAATTCCAAAAATCGACTCATATGCTTGGTTAAACTTATAGTATATAAATAGTATACATGATTGTTATTTCAAACTTCTACCTAAAATAAGCTTATTTCAAATCATATTCAAAATAATGCCCATGCTCACTATTTTGAAATTTACAGTATTTATACATATCTACTGATTTGATTTTTTTTTTAATATTAAGGTGACCACTTAGGTACCCTAGCACTTTATTGGTCCAAACGGGTTGGCCAGATCAATATAACTGTGACACATATTAAATTTGTATAACAAGAGTACAACTAGCCACACGTACAACTTTTGGTTGTCTAATTTAAGTAGTCCGCCCGAAGGTTCTACACTAGATGCTATACCTGCAACCCAACTAGGGGATTGCCTATTTAAACTCTCTGGATTCTACCCATGTTCAATGTTCCTTCCAATATACCCTTTCGGGTAATTTACTATTAAAAGTACCCTGAGGCTTTAGCCAAATACCTATTGGAGGGCATTTGCCCCTGTGGTAAACCTGGTAGAGTGATAACTGTCCCCCACAGGTATTTACCTACACTTTCAGTAACTTACGCATTTACCAAGGCAAACAACTTGCAGTCAGGGGGTTACCCTGCAACCGCTACCATTGCCTACTACTGCCCTTGTGGAGTTTACTAGACCCTAGTACCCGGTCAGTTACTCTTTGGATCCTTTTCCCCAGTTATCCCAGACTACCAATCCAGTTGGCTCAGAAGGATCGGTCAGCCAGGCTTTAGGTGCCTAAGGTCTCCCTTTCCTTGGTTTATGCTTCTATAACACATGACCTTTTCCTCTGGTACGACTCCAGTAGCCAGGTTGGTGGGCCCCCTTTGCTATAGGCAGTGATGTCACTTGGTTATTTGGCCGGCCAATGGCCACGGCCATTGGCCAAGGCCAAAAGGCCAAAAATATAAATTTCATTTTTGGCCGAAACGGCCAAATAAAACTAGTAATTTGATTGGTTAAATCTTCACTTAAGTAATTTTTCTATATAACTTACTAAACTTTTGTTTATTAAACCTTTGCTCAAATTACTTATTAAACCTTTGTTCAAATTATACTTTTATATAACTTTTTAAACCTTCGCTTAAATTATTTTTATATAGTTTATTAAACTTTTACTTAAATTATTTTTATATAAGTTATTAAACCTTCACTTAAATTATTTTTTATATAATTTATTAACTTTCACTAGATTTTTTTTTATATAGCTTAACAATTATTACTTAAGTTATCTTATATATTAATATGCTTTCAAAACGAACTTTCAAGCAAACTATTATAATTAAAAAAGAACTTGAAAAGAATCGTTAGATTTAATTATTCTTTCACGTATAGTTAAATATCGATCCGTTCTATAAGTTTTATTAATTCCAATAGTTTGTCAATTTCTTTATCGCAACTTTAGTAATAGCACATGAAAATAGATAACTATAGTGTTAATTAACTTTTTTTGGGAAGGTAATATACAATAAATACAATTCAAGAATATTGGTTCTTATAGTTAATAGTGTGGCTTTAAACAAAACCAGTACGTATATGTAATATATATTAACATTAGTATGCATATAATACAATATTTTTATATACATTTCTTTTTTATTACTATACAGAGAAATTTGGCCACTTGGCCGTTTGGCCATTTGGCCATTGGCCAACGGCCATATCGGCCAAATAATTTTTATTGGCCTGGCCAATTGACATTCAACTTTGGCCGCAAAATTTTGGCCATTTTGGCCAAATAATTATATATTGGCCGATGGCCAATTAAATTTTCTTTGGCCGATTAAATTGCCATCACTGGCTATATGGGCTCTTGCCATTTCAGTTTTCCGGTCAGTTACCGCTATGATCCTTTCTCCGGTACCGTTAAAAGTCTAGCTACCTCTCCACTTGGGACTTGCCAAATGAGTTTCTGTTTCTCCGGTTCCTTGGATTTGTCCGTATAATGAGACACAATTCTGCCCGAAAGCTCCCATTCAAGATGGTAACCAAGGACTACAAGTAGTGTACCCAACCGATCAACAAGATACAGTTACCAGAACACAGGTCTATTTTTCAAAAGCGTCACCAGTGGGATTTGAACTCTAGACCTGCCACTTGGGGGTAACAACTTACCAACTTCCCTAAGTCGCCATACTATATACTACTGATTTGATTTTTAGGAATATAATTTTATATAATTTTAAAAAAAGGCCCAATTTTAATATAATCTGATCAAAACAACACCCCAAAATTAAGGTCAAATTAACTAATGCACATCATTTTATATATAACTTCTTAAGTCTAACTAATCGTTCGTGGGGTCAACCAATTCTTCAAACTATATGAATGTACTATATAGTTAGAATCTACTATTAAAAGAATCTTTAAGACTAACTTAGTATATAGAACTTATATACTTTTTATAATACTTTTTAAAGTTTTAAAATGTCAGCTACGAGTACTTTAACTTTATATTGCACAATTTAGATTTACGGGACAGGTTTGTCATGTTTCAATTAGTATACACATTTATTTGAATTGTTTTGCTTGTATATGGCAATAACAAATAGCATAGTGTTTAACTGTACATATTTTTTTTAGAATGATAGTTTGAACGAATATAGCACAGTAGTCATGAACATAATACAGTAGTTAGAACAGAACTACAAAATATATCTGGATATAGCACAATAGTTAAAATTGGACGTAGCATAGATGGTAATAGAACTTGACTTGGTACAATAGTTTGACTAAACGTAGCAAGGCGATTTGAATAGAGTATAGCACAGTAGTTTAAACTAGGACGACGTAGTATGGTATATATATTGAAATAGGTGTAGTTTAGTAGTTAGACAGTAGCTTGAACTAGAGCATAATAGTTTGAAATGAATATTTAAAATATAGGATAGTAGTAAACCAGACATAGCATGTTAGATATAGAATATAGTATAGTAGTCAAATTCAGAACAAAGCACAGTAGTTACAGTAGAGTGTAATACGTAGTTTAATTTAAAATAATTATAAATTCTGGACGTAGCAGATAATTAGATTAGATTTTGGATAGCACAATAGTAACTAAATTCTAGATGTAATAATAGATTCGAAATTTAGCATAGTAGTTGTAGCTGTAAAATTTTTTGTATTTTTTTTTTTATACTAATAGACGCATTTTTATTGACCCACCCAAAAAAAAATAAAAAATAAAAATCATTGTATTTGACCTATGTGTAGGCAAAAATAATGTAATTAATTATACTATATAAAAAATAAAGTTTCAAAAATTAAAATATAACTATATATATACCATAAAACATGGTTATAAAAATGTTAAATAAATACTATACCGCAATAAACCATTTCTATTACAATAAAATAATTTTAGCATGATATACATGTTATAATAATGCAGATCAAAAAATGAAATTTTTTTCTTTTTAGAGTGGGTTAATAAAAATGGGTCAAATAGTCAAAAACAAGATTTTTTACCTAATAGACTGGCATGTTCTTGTCTAATAAATCGTTTATATTAAAATTTATCTAATTGCTCAAAGGTTATTAAACAGGTAAAAAATGTAATATCTATAAAGAATAGAAATCATAAAAGTTAAGGTATTTTTGTACTTAGGGCCGTGTCATTAATCACCTGATTATTTTTTATCAGAGGTCTACCTCCCTTACCTTTCTTTAATATATAAATAGTTAGGTTCCTTATATATAATTTCACTTTTTTTTACTCCCTTCCTCTCTAAAAAATCACCTGATTTTTGTTACTCCCCTTAATAGTTAAATTTTTAAACTATTATGTAATAAGACATATCAATATATTAAATCACATGCTCTAAATTTTATTGGTGTCAACACTGTGTCAACCAGCTGATGCATATTGCATATTGTGTACCTATTTTTTGGGGTGCATCAAAATAAATAAAAAAAATCAAATCAGTGGATATAAGTTGTCCTCATAAATTCTAGAACAATAAAAATTTCTGATGACTGAATTCAATCTTAGAATCAATAGGTAACTAACTGGCTTTAACTAACTCAGAAACTTATCAAATTCAATCATCAAAAATTTTTTAGTTGTCCCGGAATTTATAACAATAGCTATAATATACTTAATTATGGTACTAACATTTATTAGATAATATTTTAAAGGATAGAAGGTCAAGCCAAATCTTACTTTATATAAAAAATTTTAGCCAATTAAATTTAGCTAAATATATTATATGGGGATCAGGGTTGGCATTGGACAATATCCAAATAAATTTAATTGGACATTTGGACATAGCCCAAATGTCCAAATAATTTTTTGAACCTTTAGGCATTGGACAATGTCCAAATAAATTATAAAATTATTGAACATATGTACAAAATGTCAATTGAACATATGTTCAATTGTCCAATAATTTTATTGAACAATTTTAATAATATAACAACAAAAGCTAAAAATAAGTTATTCTTTCTCTTTGGTCAAAAAACTCAATATTTTTAATCAAAAATAAGCTACCTCACAATCAACAATAGTTGCTACATAGTAAAGTCCAAACTTTACTATGCAAATTGATTATAATTATTATATAAACTTATTTAGAAAATCAAAATATATATATTCTAAAATTTTTAACAAAATCGAAGAATTTTTTATTAATTGGTTTTTAATTTTTACATTCAATAAAAAATTAAAATTTTATTAATAAATATATTCATTGAATTTAAAAATTAAAAGTCAAATAATAAAAACTGCTCAAATTTTGATGAAATTTTTAATATAGATATATTTTAGTCTTTTAAACAAGTTTATTTAAGTGCCAATTATCTATTTACATAGCAGAATTTAGACTTTACTATATAATAACTATTTGCGATTAACCAAAAATCAATTATATCTGAAAATAAACTACTCCTAATTTTTTGTGTTGGTGTGTTTTCTTTTATTTTTTTTTTAATATTAGCCTGGTGATCATGCCATTTTTTATTCATAATAGTAGGTTAGTTACATTTTCAAATGCTATTACTACCCTCCAGCTTCTTCTAGCCTTACATCTAAAAAACTGCTCATCCGGTTACTTAAAGCACCTGTCCGTGACCTGCCAGAGTAGAATTAGCTTCACTATTGCCGGGGTTCTTCCAAACCCCTCTATTGCTAGATCATTAGCTGAGTTCCATGGCTTGTCATGACCACCTTTTTCCTTATAAGCTTCTTCCACCTAGATCCTGGCAGAATAGTTATCTAACTAATATTTGCGTTATACAACTAAAGAAGAAAGAGAAAAAACAAATTGAAAGAAAGGGTAAAAGGGGAAACGAAAAGAGAAGGAGAAAATAAAAGGGGAAATACTACATAACCTAAGCGAAAAACCAAAATAAAAAAAAGGACAAGATGAAAAAAGCATAAAAAAAATATGGCCTGACATACATATACTCGAAGAAAAAAGAAAAAAAAAAAAAGAAAATAAAGAAAGAAAGGAAAAAAGACAAAAGAATATTGGAGAATATTCTAATAATAAAAATTATATAATACTGTGCAAGGAAACGCCTTGCCAGAGTATTATATATGAAAAAAACTAATGGAACAATCTGGAATTTAATCTCCACAGATCTGCCTACACCTATGTGCCACGTCTCATTACATGTCCGTTCCTGTTTATCCACCTGCATGCCTTCTTCCCGATTAGAATAGGAACAACAATGCCGATCTTTTGGAGGGGGTACGCCGAATTTCCCACTTTCCATCCAAAATTCCAGAAAAAAAACTTTAAGTGAAAATATGGTGGTGGGTGTATGGTCGCAGTACCAGAAAACAAGTACCAAAATAAAGGAGTTGTAAGAGTTACGCTGTACAGAATAACATATCTAACCAAGTATCTACTTCTATTTTCATATCCATAGGCCTTGACAAAGCTCCAGAGTTTCTCTGCTACATCTTTGCTCAATAGCACCCAAGCCCGCCAAGGTGCCTTACTTTTAAATCTGCTGTTCTTTTTCATATCTATTTCAGTTGCAGAACATACAGTGAATGGACTTTGTACCCGATAGCAGCTTTGGTAAAGTTTTGTTGTATATAAATATGTTAACTGCATAGTTTTCGTAGGTCTGAGTTTTTGGAAAATTTGGTACGAGGGATCATCAGAAAGAGTTGCCTTAGGTGTGTTTTCTTTTATAATATGCCTTTATTTTAAAATTAAAATAAAATCAACTATTGTTTTTATTTTTTTTAAAATACAATTATTTTACAGTTTCTAAAATCCTGTTTGATATCAAATATAAATATTGTAAGTAAAATAGAATTCAAGTTGATCCAGTAGTATGAATATATATATATATATATACATATTTTTATAATAATAATAATTATTATTATTATTAGTATACTTTTTAAATATATAGTATATTAAAGATATTTTGTATTAGTAAATATTAGCCTGAATTAAGTTTAATTTAGGCCAAAATTAAATTAATTTTTTTTAATGTTCGATAAAAAATTTATTATGTCCAATTAAAATTATTTGGACAATTGGACATTGTAATGTCCAAATTGTCCAAATGTCCAATATTATAACATGCTATCTCTGCTGGAGATAGGAGGATAAGCCTCTATAGTAAATGGATATTAGGTAATAAATGTGACAGATTAAAATGAATTCAGATTAAAATAAAATTTTTTTATTTTTTAAGCAAAATTTTAAAATTTTTTAGAGAACATTTTTGGGGTTTTTTTTAGCATTAGAGATAAGGTTTAGGGTTAGAATTATTAAAAAATGAAAATATATGGGTTTTATAAGCTTTAAAGGTAAGCAAAAGAGGTCCCTAGTTTTATTTTAATCTGATTTTATTTTAATTTGCTACAATAAATATCAGTGCTCTTATTTAGTGTTATCACAGGACAGCTTTGAACAATGATTTGGACAATTTTGAACAATTAAATAAAGTAAAATTACTTAAAATTTTATTAAGATAATCTATTTTAATTTTAACTGGAATATGTTCAGTATCTAAAAGAATATATAGTTATATATTTTTTAGATAAATTTATTAATTATTAAAGCCTGGACAAGATTTGAACAATTTTGGATGTTTGGACAATTTTGGACATAGACAAGCCAAAAAAGGCATTGAACAGCCAAAACATACAATACTGCTATAGGTATATTTATATTACTTTATTCAACTTTTGTATAATATTATTATCATAGTATTATTTAAAACTAGACTAACACATAGCATTGTAGGTCCAAAGCCAAAATATTAAATTTTAAATACTATTGTAATTAATTATTTAAACAATTAATTTAAAATGTATGAATACCCAAAAAGTACACCAGTAGGGATCTCAGATATACCAATCTGGAAGCACAAAGCACCTATCTGGCAACTGACACCAAATTGGAAATAACAATACTAGGTAGTGTGGATAAAGTAGTGGACATGTAAATATTAATTGTTGGTTGGAGCAGAATATACAAAGCCAGATCAGTCATATAAATAGGAACAGTATTGTCATAGGACAGCTTTGGACAATTTGTGAACAATTGTGAACAAAAAAATAAATCTAAATTACTTAAAATTTTATTAAGATACCCTATTTTTTTCTTTTCAAAAAAATATTCAAAACTATAAAAAATATATAATTATATTTTTTTTAAACTAATTTATTAAATTTTAAAATCAAAATATTCTTTGGACAGTTGTGGACACTGTGGATGTTGGGACATGGACATGGGTAAAAAAAGTCTTGGACATAGTAGACATGACAACACTGAATAGGAGTATGAAAGGCTCTAGTAAGTTTAGGTATGAATAAAATAGTCCAAGTCTAGATACTTAGTAGATAGTATAAAGATTGTACAACAATGTTGTAATGATCAATATATACTCAATAAAGACCAGAGACATGATTTTCCTTAAAAAAAAACAATTAGTTTTTTTTTTTTTATTTATTAATGTCAAGTACAGAAATAGGATAGTAAGTTACAATTATATCAGGATGATATATAAAGAAATACTATATTTAAAATTTCTAACTAATCATCTAATAATCTATGCAATAGGGCAAGCCTATCACTTGCAGTCAGGGCTAATCATTAAACTGCTACAGAAAGAAGATGTGACATTTCACCTCATACTTTTCTATTTTAAACTAAAAGGTTAAATTTTTAGTTTAAGAAGGCTAGAGGAAACCAAAAAAGCAATTAATTTAAAATGTAAATATTTAATTGATTTAATCGAATTTTGAATTCAAGATATGGGGTGAAGTCAATAGAAATGGGACAAATCTATCTAATAAATTTGTCCTATTTCTATTGACTCCACCCTATATAGTTATAGTTAAATTTTGCTAAAAATAATTGTAGCTAGCAAAAAAAAGTATTATACAATAGGACCCTAGATATCTCTAATATAGGTTATATTTTTTTTTAGCAAATTAGTTAAAATTTAAACCAAGATCCAAATTTAAAATTTGGCAAATTAGTATTAATTTTAATAATGGACACATTTTGAATTTAGGCAAAACATTTAAAATCTCGCATTGTTATATTTAATAGGACCCCAGACATCTCTCATATAGGTTATAACTGGATTTTGGCCAATTTTGGCCCAATTTGCTGAAAATGACAAAATATATTTGTTTAAATAACTTTTGATCTAGTGATCAGAATTAAATGAACTTTTTTTTGTTAGATGTGTCTTACTAAGAACTCCATTTTAAAAAAAATTAGTTCAAATTAGTCTACTGGATGGCAAAATAATTGGCAAAAACTGTTTTTTGCTTTTTAAATTTTAGAGGTTTTTGCTAAAAAAAACAAGTATGATCTCTATACTAGATGTCTGGGTCCTTATTTAATATTTTGTTGATTTATTCTTTTTTTGGAAAAATTACTTGTCGTGGCTGAAGCTGAAAATAGCTGAAGCTGGAAATTAGAGGTCTTGATTTAAAACTATAAGCTCTGCCAAAATCCAACTATACTCTTTTATTATAAACCCTAACTCTAAATTCTAATCTAACTATAAAAAAAAATCGTACAAAATGCATTCCAAAATTTTTTGTAAATTTTATATTAAATATTTAAATTTCCAGCTTCAGCCACAACATTACTTAATCTTTACGAAATATATTAAATAGTAGTTTTGAAATATTTCAAGGTGCTACTTATTATAATTTGCGATAATCTCCAAAATTATAAATGCTTACTTGCTAGTAAGAACACAAGGAGAAAATTAATAAACAAAACAAAATGAAAATAAATAAATAAATAATAAATAAAGTAAAAAAACATATTTATTTATTTGTTTTATTTTTATTTTTAAAATTTAAAATAACAATAGAAAAATGATGATTGAATTTATACAGTATGCTTATGCATTAATTATTACTTTTATTTTCACATACTACTTATTTTTTTATTTTAACTTTTTTTTAACTTTTTTTTTAATTTTTTTTAATAGTTTTTTTATTAATTTTATTGTTTTTTTTTAATTTTACATTTTTTTTATTGTTTTTTTTTAATTTTTTAATTGTTTTATTTAAATTGATTTTTTTATTTACTATTTTTTTTATTTTACTTTTTTTTTATTTATTTTTATTTTTATTTTTTTATTTTTAACAGTTTTTTTATTTTTATTTTTATTTTATTATTTCGATCTTTTTTTTAATTGTTTAAATTTTTTTTTATTCTTTATTTTTTTTATTTTTTTAAATTTTTATTATGATTATTTTTTTTAATTTTTTTTTTATTATTAACTTTTTTTTATATAAAAAATGTTCTTTTTTTATTTTAATTTTTAAATATTTTTTTTATTTTTTTTATTAATTAAATTTAATTTAATTTTTTTTCAGTTTTTAATTTATTATTTTTATAATTTTTTTTTGAGCATTAGTTTATGGCGACCCCGTGATTGGCCAATCAAAATCGATCACGTGAGCAGCTTTTTTTTTTTTATTAAAAATCCCGAACTAGTTCGGATCCGATTAAAAATTTTTTAAGTTCGAGTCCGATCAAAAAAAAAAATAATATCGATATACGATTTAATTTATTAAACTCAAATTACATAATAAAAATAAAGAAAAAAAAACTATAATATCAACACTCTAATAAAAAAAAAAATCTATGATATCGCACCCTAACCTAATATATCAACACTCTAACAAAAAAAAAATCTATGATATCGCGCCCTAACCTAATACTACACAAATCAAAGCACCAACCATTAAAGACACCACGACGAAGATTCTGAAACGACGACACCACAGCGAAAGCCCACTGACAAAACCAGAATGAAGAATCTCCACAAACTACGGTACCAAACAACAAAAGCCCAGAATCTTTATACACCATAAACGACGGCACCGAAACGACAAAAGCCCAGAATCTCCAAAAATAATGAAAGCTCAGAATCTTTATACGCCATAAACGACGGCACCGAAATGACGAAAGCCCAAAAACTATAGCACCGAACGACGAAAGCCTGGTTTTTCTCTGAAGCAAACCTACAAAAAAAAGAAGCGTTAGTTCAAAAAATTAACAAAAAAAAAATGCAAACAAAAAAAAAAAAGATCTGCAAGATTATCAACGAAACGGCAAGAGTCTGAAATGACGAAAACGAAGCCTAAAATGACCACAAACAATGGCACCAAAGATTAGTTTGAGGAAAGGAAAAAAAATACACTGTATTCCAGTTCCAACAAAACGAAAACACAGACATCTCTATGAACAAACGTCAAAAGTAAAAAAAATTGAAGAAAAAAACAATGAAAAAATCATTTCAACGAAACGAAAATACCAAAAAGACTTACCAAGAAGAAAGCCGAGGAGACGACAAAATCCCAAAATTTCCACAAACGAAGTCACCGAAACGCAAGAGCTAAACAACGAAGCCTAAAGCCCAAAATCTTATATTCCATAAACAACGACGAAGTCTGAAATTCACTACGAAAACCAAAATCTTCATCCCAAAATCTCCACAAACAACGTTACCGAAACGCAGGAGCAAAACGACGAAGCCTAAAGCCCAAAATCTTATACACCACAAACGACGACACCCACTACGGCGGCTCCACTACAAGAAAGAAAGTATTAGTCAAAAAAGAAAAACAAAAAAAAAACAAATAACGAAAAAAAAACACATATCTTAGGATCCCGGTTCTAGTTTCCGCTACCAGGTATTCCAGAAAGCAAACCTGCGAGCGTAAAAAAGTTAGTACAAATTCAAAGAAGAAGAAGAAGAAAAAATACAAAAAAAAAAAACAAAAACCACTTATCTTATAAGAACAGAAAAAGCAAAATAAAAAAAAACAAACCAAACCAAACCTTATCTAGATCTAATCTAGATCGAAAGGCCGATCTGGTAAAATGGCACACCCTTACATGATCAACTATGTGATTGGTCAATCATATGGGGTCGCCATAAATAATTTTCCTTTTTTTTATTATAATTTATTTTTTTTATTATAATTTATTATTTTTTTTATTATAATTTTATTTAATTGTTTTTTTTAAAATTTTTTTTAATTTATTTTTAAATATATTTATTTTTTATTTATTTTTTTAATTTTTTTTTTTAATTTATTTTTTTAATTTATTTTTTTTATTTATTTATTATTTTATTTTAAATTAATTTTTTAAATTTATTTTTATTTAAATATTAAATATATATAATGTATATTAAATAGGCAGCAATGATCACTAAACAGATATAAAAAATAAATAATTTAATGTTTTTTTGTTTCTTACTTTTTTTT